>CAOLHI010004539.1:0-239201 GCA_948474755.1 Ctenosaura bakeri
GAGGAAAAAAATTAGCAAAACACCTCTGAGTAGTTCTTGCCTAAGAAAATCCTAAGAAATTGACAGGGTCTACTTGAAGGCCTGTACACACACATACAGTAATAACATATTCTCTGATAAACACAAAATTGTGTTGTATTGTTGCATCCTTTACAATAACTATTTTCGATTAACTTTCATTTGTCACATCCTTAAAAGGAATCTTATATTGTTTATGACAATGCCAATAAAGCTGAAAATAAGCTATTATTGGAAATTCTATATTTACTTTCAGCATGACAAAACATATTTTCTCAGTTCTTTCATGTGAAACAAAGAATCTTTTCTTACTAAAAAGCAGTGCCAGATCCCCCTCCCCATCACAAGGCCAAAAAGGCTGCAAAGGTACCACTTTATATGTTGCATAGAATCACTAATGATTGCTCAAGATATCATGAAAGCCATGTAGAGAAGCCATAGGAAAAAGAATTCCTGGGATGCACAACACTTGTGATTCATGGATGCTTCCAAGCCATGAGAGGCAACAAGCTTACAGCAAAGAAGGAAGCTAAGATACAGGAGGAAATGCTTGAAAAGTCCCTAGGAGGTCAAGTTGCTGCAAGATACCACCATATGGTTGTTGTGTTTTTGGGGGGTTTTGAGGGCGTGTTCTATTAGCATTTTCTCCTGACATTTCCCCTGCATCTGTGGCTGGCATCTTCAGAGGGTCTGGTGGCATGGAAGTGAAACAGAGTATATATACTTGTGTAGCCCCCTGGGTGGGAGGGAGCAATTTGCACGTGTTACAGTTGGCCGATTGTTAAATGGGATGTCCCCCAAGGTTGTATTGTTAGTCAGGGGATATGCATAACAGTGCATTAACTACATTAGCAGCCCATTGTGTTGTTCCCTGTGTAGAGGGACCTCCAGGGTTTGGGTGGGATTCATTGACATGTTTCTGAGTCTTGATTTTAGTGCTTTCCAGTACTGGTAGCCAAATTTTGTTTACTTTCCAAGTTTCTTCTTTCCTGTTGAAATTGTCCATGTGTTTATTATGGATTTCAATGGCCTCTCTGTGCAGTCTGACATAGCAGTTGTCAGAATGATCCAGAATATCTGCACTTTCAGAAAGCATTCTGTGTCCAGGTTGGTTTATAACATGTTCTGCTACTGCTGATTTTTCTGGGTGGATCAGTCTGCAGAGTCTTTCGTGTTCTTTGATTCATCTTTGGACGCTGCGTTTTGTAGTCCCTACGTAGACCTGCCCACAGTTGCAAGGTATGTGGTGAACTCCAGCAGAAGTTAGAGGATCCCTCTTGTCCTTTGCTGAACGTAGCATTTGTTGAATTTTCTTGATTGGTCTGTAGATTGTTTGGAGGTCATGTTTCTTCATCACTATCCCTATATGGTCAGTGACCCCTTTGATGTATGGTAAAAACACATTCCCTTTGGTTGGCTGCTTAACTTCACTGTTGTGTTTTTTTCCGGGACTTGAGGCTCTTCTGATGTCTGAACTGGAGTAACCATTGGCCTGTAGAACCCCGTTTAGATGATTCAGTTCATTTTTCAGGAGGTGGGGTTCATAGATTCTTTTTACGCGGTCTACCAGAGTTTTTATTGTGCTCCTTTTCGTCCTGGGCGATGATTGGAGCCCGTGTGTCAGTGTGTGTAGGTTTTCTGTAAACTGTGTGGCCCAATTGTCAGTTAGGTTTGCGGATGACCAGAACATCCAGAAATGGTAGTCTTCCTTCATTTTCTTATTCCATGGTAAATTGGATGTTTGGGTGGATGTCGTTCATGTAGTCCAGAAACACAGTCAGTTCTTCTTCTCTGTGGCTCCAAATGGCGAAAGTGTCATCCACATAACGGAATTATATAGTGGGCTTTTTTGGTGCAGTTTTCAAAGCTTGCTTTTCAAAGTGTTCCATGTAAAAATTTGCTATCACAAGGCTAAGCTTAGGATGGTAACATGACTTTGACAACATGAGTCAGCAGTGTGATGCGGCAGCCAAGAAAGCCAACACAATTCTTGGTTGCATCAATAGGGGTATGGTGTCTAGATCAAGGGAAGTAATAGTACTAATCTATTCTGCTTTGGTTAGACCTCATCTGGAATACTGTGTCCAGTTCTGGGCACTTCCTTTCAAGGACATTGACAAGCTGGAGTGTGTCCAGAGGAGGGCGACCAAAATGGTGAAGGGTCTGGAAGCCACGCCCTATGAAGAGTGGCTTATGGAGCTGGTTAAGATTAAGAGGAGACATGACAGCCATGTTTAAATATTAGATGTTGAGGAGAGACCGGGCTTGATTTCCGCTGCTCCAGAGAGTAGGACAAGGAGCGATGGATTCAAACTGCAGGAAAAGAAATTCCACTTAAACCTCAGGAAGAACTTCCTGATGGTCAGAGCTGTCCGGCAGTGGTGGTGGAGTCTCTTAAGCAAAGGCTGGATGGCCATCTGTCAGAAGTGCTTTGATGTGGGCACTTGTATGGCAGGGGGTTGGACTGCATGTTCCCTGGGGTCTCTTCCAAATCTATGATTCTATGACTCTATGACACTCCAAAGAAGAGCAATGGCGAGTAGCCTTCTGAGCTAACTTTACCTAGCAGTTGAATAAAGCATCTCAGAGAAACAGTGGATGCCTTAAAAGGCTGAGGGGATTTCCAAATTTTTTATGTTGGTGACACACTTTTTAGATATGCATCATGACATAGTAGTTCAGTAAGTGCAGGCAGCCCCTCCATTGGAGCCTAGCTCGCTCCCACCCTCACCAGGATCTTCCTTGGCCCCAGGCAGCTGCAGCGGTGGCAAGAGAGGTAGCCTCTTCACCCGGGCCTTGCCCACTGCTGCCACCTCCCCAGGGTCTTCCTTAGTGTGGTGCAGCTGTGGCAGAGGTAGCCCCTTTACCCGGGCCTGGCCTGCCACAGTAGGAGACAGCCCTTCCACCTGTTACATTTGCACAACACACCTACACAGTGCAGCTGGCACACTAACATGTTGCAACACAGAGTTTGGAAAGCTCTGGGCTACTGAAAGAAGAAAGGGTTTTGCCCACTTCAGATAACACAGGGCACATTCCATGCTTAAATAAGAGATGCCTAGCCTAAGAAGGATGTGAAGTGATGGCTATTACATTCCTGTCACAAAAACTTCTGGAAAGGGTGGTCTGGGTGCAAGGACAGAAAAAAAGACAGTTTATCAGTGCAGTGCAGTGCACTGGAGCCCTGGTGGCGCAGTGGTTAAATGCCAGTACTGCAAGCCACAAGGTTGTGAGTTCAATTCTGCCGGGCTCCAAGGTTGACTCAGCCTTCCATCCTTTCGCAGGTCGGTAAAATGAGTACCCAGCTTGTTGGGGGCATGTATAGAAAATGTTTCGAAATACATGCTATTTGTAAGTTGTTCGCCGCCTCGATCCATATGATACAAATAAATAATAATAATAATAAAAAAGAAGAATTATCAGCACTCAAAAGAGGACTGCCAGAGACCCAGTGACACAAGAGAATCTGTGGATGCCAAAAATTGCAGTAAGAAATAGCAGCCATAGAAATGAAGAGGCAAGAAGAAACCACCAAGAAGGTGAGACTGGATATAAAAGTGCCTCCAATTGTGTCAAGGAAAAGCTGGAGAAATAACATGCTAGAGAAGAGCACAGAAGAGGCCAAGAAGATTCCCCTTCCCAAAGTAGAAGACAGAGAAGAGACAGAAGAGGTCCCTGCAGAGATGAAACAAAAAACTGCAATGATAGCAAAGCTCCTGTATAAAAAGCCTCATTACCATTCAAAGGGAAGGAGATGGAACTCCCATCAGGAGAAGAATTTGTAGGGTTGGAGGAAGATCATACACTGTAATTCAGTGCTATGAAAATGAATTGCATTCAGCAGTAGGTGCCAAGTGCATGCAGAGGTTGTCCAGTTCTGGGCACCCCAATTCAAGAAGGATATTAACAAGCTGGAGCAAGTCCAGAGGAGGGTGACCAAAATGGTGAGAGGCCTGGAAGCCATGCCCTATGAGGATAGACTTAGAGAGCTGGGTATGTTTAGTCTGCAGAAGAGAAGGTTAAGAGGGGACATGATAGCCATGTTTAAATATTTGAAGGGATGCCACGTAGAGGAAAGAGAGGGCTTGTTTTCTGCTGCTCCAGAGACCAGGACAAGGAGCAATGGATTCAAGCTGCAGGAAAGGAGATTACACCTGAACCTCAGGAAGAACTTCCTGACAGTCAGGGCTGTCCAGCAGTGGAATAGGCTGCCTGGGAGTGTGGTGGAGTCTCCTTCCTTGGAGGTTTTTAAGCAGAGGCTGGATGGCCATCTTTCGGGATTGCTTTGAGGGTGTTCCTGCATGGCAGGGGGTTGGACTGGATGGCCTGTGTGGTCTCTTCCAACTCTAGATTTCTATGATTCTATGATTATACTAAAAGCTTGGAAGGAAAACTCCTCACACAGAGGTGCTGGCAGGAGTAAGATAACCCTGAAGCAGGTCTTGCTGAAAGTGAAGGGAACCAAACCTAAAAAAAAACTGTAAAGGTAACAATAAATTTGCAGCATCATGATACCTTCTTATTATGTTTGCAAATACAAATTAGTCATTTCACAAACCTGATTCTGTTTAATAAACTTCTGGAAATCTTCTTTGTAACTGGAAAAAAAAAGGAGGAGGAATTAAGCAATAGCTAACTCCAATGTCTTCTGTTGAAGAATTTTTAAGAGAAAAAAGAACATGAAACAACATTGAAGGTAATACAACATATCTTTGGTTATTTGTTTATTTATTCCATTTTGATTGTTATAAACTATCACATGTGTACAATGTATTTTTGTAAAGCTTCACAATAAAAAAAAATGCGAAAAAAACAAAAAAACAAACCAAAAAGCTCAGCACTTAAAAATGCTGCTTTGGCTAATCCCTCACAGAAAAACAACAGCTCTCCTCAAATATGAGTAGAACTGAGGCAATGTCACCTCCTGTTCTCTAAATGACAACTGTGATTATCCACTGCAACTCTTCAGAGGGTCAAAGAAGTTGATAATTTTGTGGTGGTGCTACTTGAACTCTGTAGTGTGTCAAATCTGATTGAAATTGTTACAACCTGATATGAATTGCCTGATACCTTTGAACTAAAACTCCTTTCATACTTTATAAACACTTAAGCGGCTTCTCCCCTCTATGACATCTTTGATGAGAAGTGAGATGTGACTTCTGTCTGAAGCTCCTTCCACATTCCATGCACTGAAATGGTTTCTCTCCAGTATGATTTCTTTGATGACAAGTAAGATATCTCTTCTGACTGAATCTCTTTCCACATTCAAAGCAGTGAAATGGCTTCTCCCCAGTGTGAATTCTTTGATGACAAATGAGGTTTGACTTCCGGCTAAAGCTCTTTTTACACTCCAAGCACTGAAATGGTTTCTCCCCTGTATGAATTCTTTGATGACACATAAGACCTATCTTCCACCTGAAGCTTTTTCCACACTCCAAGCATTTAAATGGTTTCTCCCCTGTATGACCTCTTTGATGAGAAATGAGGTGTGACTTCTGACTGAAGCTCCTCCCACATTCTAAGCACCAAAATGGCTTCTCCCCTGTGTGACTTCTTTGATGAGAAGTAAGGAGTGACTTCTGACTGAAGCCCCTACCACACTCCAAGCACCGAAATGGCTTCTCCCTTGTGCGACTTTTTTGATGAGAATTGAAGACTGACTTCTGATTGAAGCTCTTTCCACATTCTAAACACTGAAATGGCTTTTCCCCTGTATGACTTCTCTGATGACTAATGAGGTCGCCCTTCTGACTGAACCTCTTTCCACAACTCAGGCATTTTAAAAATGGCTTCTGCCCTACATGAATTTTTTGATGAGAAGTGAAGTGCATCTTCCAGGTGAACCTCTTTCCACACTCCAGGCACTGAAATGGCTTCTCCCCTGTATGACTTTTTTTATGCCAAGTGAGGAGTAACTTGTGACTGAAACTCTGTCCGCACTCTGAGCATTTAAATGGTTTTTCCCCTGTATGATTTCTTTGATGGTAAATGAGAAGCAACTTCTCACTGAAGCTCTCTCCACATTCTGAGCATTTAAAAGGTTTCTGTCCAGTATGTATTGCTTGATGATACTTGAGATATATCTTCTGACTAAAGTTCTTTCCACATTCCAAGCATTTAAATGGTTTCTCCCCTGTATGAATCCTTTGGTGACAAGTGAGGCCTGTCTTCCATCTAAAGCTCTTTCCACACTCTAAGCAATGAAATGGCTTCTCCCCTGCATGCATTTCTTCATGGCAAGTGAGGTGTGTCCTCTGAAGGAAATCTCTTCCGTGCTCCAGGCTTTTAAATGGCTTATCTTTGTGCGTTGTTTGATGGCAACTGAGGAGTGACTTCCGAATGAAGTTCTTTGCACATTTAACAGGTTTCTCCCCTGTATGACTTCTTTGATGATAAATAAGGAGTGACTTCTGACTGAAGATCTTTCCACACTCCAAGCATTTAAATGACTTCTGTCTGATGTGCATTGCTTGATGACAAGAGAGGTGTGCCTTCTGACAGAAGCTCTTCTGACACTCCAAACATTTGAATGGTTTCTCTTTCATGTAAATTCTTTGATGGACCATCAGGGCTTTCCTAACACTGATGATCTTTCTGCACTCACCATCATTGAAAGGTATTCCCCCTGCATGAGTTCTCACATGACATTTGAGGCTTGCTTTAAAACTGAAGCTTCTCCCACACAGAAGACAAAAGTATGCATTCTTTTCCTTTTCTTTTTTTGTTACTTCTTGAACTGACATTACACAAACCCCAGCACACTGAGAAACTGATGTCTTATTTCTCTTCTTCTCTGGAGGATCAGAATTTATTCCATCCACTTTCATCTGTTGACATTTGGATCTTTTGGATGACACGTTCCATGACTTCCCCTCTCTACCTGAAAAGGACAGAACAAACTGATCAGGGTACCCTAGACTGAGACCCAAGTTGGCTTATAAAAGGCAGAAAATGACAATAAAAACCCCCATTTAGTTACAAACATATTAAAAGATACATATAAACATCATTAAATTAATAACAGAAACAAACCATATAAGATGTTACTTTAAAACAAAGATTAAAAATAATACAGTACCATAGAAAGCCATTGTCTAGTGAACAACCAATTCCCAAAGGTTTCCTGAAATAAAAAGATTCTGAAAGGTCTTGAACAGAAAGATATTTAGGTCTGAATACCTGCTGCCAAAAAGACAGCAAAGAGAGAGTTAGTTCCAAAGTCTGTGAGTAGCCATAGTCTCTTGTGTTCCCACCAGATGAGCTGGTGAAAGCAGTGGGGTAGAGAGATGTGCATCCTTGAAGATCTTAGTGCTCAAACAAATTCACATGGGAAGATACAGGCCTTGACCTGAGGTGTATAGGATTTCATAGGTCAAAACAATAACATTTACTCCAGTCAATCAGAGCTAGGTTGGCAACTGTCACCCAGAGAACTTTTTCTTAATTCCAGAAAAGATTGAATAACCATACTTAAAACAGCATTAAAGACCAGACTCTTCTGGCAAGCTTATCCATTAGATTTTTAAATTATGATTTTTAAAGTATGGGCAGGTTGTTTTAAAATGTATTGGTCTTAAATGTTCTTTTAAACTAATGTTATATGTTGTATTTTAATTGGTTGTTTTCCCCACCTCAATCCACAGGGAGAGCCAAGTAAGAAATAAATATGACAACGATGATTATGCTACTGCTACTACTACTATTATTATTATTATATTGTAATTATCATATAATTATGTTATCATATGATTACTACTATTACTTGACCAGCACTTTTGAATTTTGCCCAGAAACGGACTGGGCACCAGTGGAGCTATTTCAACAAGGGGGCTGTGTGTTTCCTGCAAACAGCACCCACTAGAAATCTGGCTGCAGTGTTTTCGTTGAAGTTTCTGAACACTCTTCAAAAGCAGCCCCACATATAGTGTGCTACAGTAATCCAGCTGGGAACTAAAGCCATATCACAATGGCCAAGTCAGACATCCAATGAAAGGGCCAGTGCAGAAACCTGAGTATCCAGTCACCATTCTTGGCCTTCACATCCTTAGATAAATATCTGTCAGCTTAGGACTTCCAGTGCCCAGACCCCAGAATGGAGACATGTTGGAAGAGGACAACTCTGATGTCTTAAATATAGTTAAGTTGTAAAAAGCTGTAATGGATTTTTGGCATTTGGACATGACGAAACTCAAGAAAAGTCTTACTCAGAGAGGACACAAGCCCCAAATTCGCCTCCACCACTTCCCTGTGCAGAGCCCATTGTTCTGGATCCAGCAAAGCCCACTCCTCCTCAGTGAAAAACAAAGCCACCTCTTTAAAGGTCACCTGAGAAAAGAAAAGTTATTCATCAGCAGAAAAGGCCACTAATTGGACAAGAAAACTAGTAGACTGGAGCTGCCGAAACAGAATTAATTTTTCAGACATGGCAACCACTCTAGGCAAGCCTAATGAATGGAAAAGATTCTTTCAAGTCCAGGGAGATGTGCAGGGGCCAGGGATGCCCAGCCCTCCAGGGATTCTGCTCCCTACCTGATCCAGTCTCATTGAAGCTGCACCAAGAGGATCACTATCATGAGATGAACTAGTATGTGATGTCCATGCCCTTACTCCATCTCCTGTGAAGGACACAAAAGGAGAAAGGGCGAGTCATATATCAATCCTTCTGTTTCTGACTTAAATCTTTCCATGCGCACTAAAACACAGACAAAATTATACGAAACACAAACAGGTTGGAGGTAGCAGAAAAATCAGAGTAGCTCCAAGATCAGAAGGGGTACCAAAATCATGGAAAAATATACAAAGACACAAAAGAAAGAAAACTCAGAGAAAATTGATTAATTTATCTATTTGAGGCATTTGCTTACCTTCTCTCAAGCCGCCAGGTTCCCAGAGGTGATGCACAATGGATGATGTTTAAAATGTCAAATATGTAAATTAAAAAAACCTTAAAAACCAAACAAACTCCCCCTTTAAAATGGTTTAAATGCTTAGAAATATGGAAACTGACTCAAGAAGGGTAAAATCTATGTGAGAAGAATGAAGCTGGTATAGAAAGTAGAGCAAAGGAAGGCTTGTTGAACTAAAACCCTACACAGAACGCACATGGATGTTGGGATAGGTCATTTGCAGCTTCAAATGAAGAGTCTATTTTTCATTCTCACCAGGAAGGGAGAGAACTGCTTTGAGTGTTCCTTCCCCAACCCACGTGCATAAAATAAATCAAAAGAAAAGAACCACTCCAAAGAGCCCAATGAGGGATGGCAACACCCAGTGGGAAAGGAATTTAGATCAACACTTTCAGGAGAAAATGGGCTGGAGGACAGAAAGGGGAATGCAACTGATCCGGGGTAATCATTGTTGGTTAACTCTACAATGCCATATATGTTACTCTTTTCTCATATATATATATATATACAAAATTCAAAACCAAGATTGGTCCCCAAAGTAGCATTCAATTCAAACTCATGCAAGGGAACAATATTGTTAAGGACTCCTTGTTATGCATTTGTTACACTGTATGTTGGGGGTCCCGGGAGGGGCGCCCAAATAACCAAATAAAAACACTAGTTGGGGGAATTGAACTCAAGCACTCTCTTGGCTAAACGAGAGGCAGGGTAACTTTAGCAAGGATCTTTAACCCAATGTCTACGGCTTCAGGTCAGAGAGCAAGCAGGCAAGTTTAAAAGTACCAAAAATAACAGTTTTATTGCAAGATAAACAGTAAATAAAACAGCACATACACACTAGCTAACTTGGAAGCAGAAATGGAGAGCTTAGAGATGGGTAATATGACACTGGTCTCGTAGTCCTGGAGAGAAAGACGGGGTTCCAAGAAGGGAGGCAGACTCAGTTGTGGAGAACTGAGGGGAAAACTTCACTGGACAGAGCAGCAGCAAGGCAGGATGGAAGTCCAGAGTGAGCCAAGGAAGTCCCAAAAGTGGGGACCTTTTATAGGGTGGATTTTACCTACAGGCTATGTTATGCTCGGTGAGAACAAAGGAAATTTGGAGCTGGACAAAGGAGTTGGAAAAGGTCAGATTTTGCATGATGCGTTTAGCTCTTAAGACAATAGCGTGGCCAGTTTGTTAATGGCCCGACATAGAAAAATGGCTTGGCTCTTGGCTGCATGGCTTTGTGTGGATAGAGCCGAGCAAAGCCAGTTTGCAGGGAGGTTTTTCCCTAAAGCAATGGAGAGGCTTAAATTGCCTGCCTGAATGGGGTTTTGGAATGCACAACCATTAACGGCTAACCCTTATGTGCTTGTCCAGGGGACCTCTGCAAACACGTGGAGTAGGGTGGCAGAGAAAGGTCAAGCAAAGGCCAAATTATTTGATATCAAAAGGATATCTAGTGCTCTCACCAGACATAACCGTGATAACACATCCATACTTTAACAAGGCTGAAAGCTACAGCAGTCTGTGATACAGTCCAGGTTCCAAGCTCTTTCCCACACAGGGGGGCAGGGGCTCAAGATGGAATGGGGCAATCTGGTAGCCAGAGCAACACACAGAAGCAGCGCTTTCACTGGACCTCTCCTTCCTTATACACAATACATTTATAATGGTTCAAGTGCAGCAACTCACACAACCCAAATGTCTTCAGTCTATTCTAAAGGAAGGAACCGGGAAGAAAAGAGCCCCCTTCAGTCTTACCCACTGAGGTGGAGACTCTGTCCCTGTTCAGCATCATCCATTTGGTTTCAGAAGGATCCTTCTCTGCCTCACCTCTTCCTTTCACACTCAAGTCCTGCAGACAAAAACCAGTCAGGAAGACCAATCAATCAGGATCAGAAAATGAATGGAGGTGGAGGTCCTAAACCACAACCTACACTTTGGGAGATACACAGATAGTTTTGAAAATGACTATTCCCAGCCCTTTTAAAGTGCCACGATGACACACTCTCACCTGCTGCTCTTTCTGCTTCTTCTCCTCTGCCTGGCTGAGAAGGAAGCCCTCCGCCAGGGCCACCGCCTGGGAACTGGTTTCCGCTCCACACTCTCTGACCCAGCTCTCCATCTCCGGGGGAAGGACAGCCAGGAACTGCTCCAGGAGAACCAGGTCCAGCACCTGAGCCTTTGTGTGCCTTTCTGGCCTCAGCCACTGGCAGCAGAGACGGTGGAGTTGACTGCAAACTTTTCTGGGCCCTTCAGCCTCCCCATAGCAGAGCTGCCTAAATCTTTGGCGCTGTTGATCTGAACTGAGCATGTCTTCCCTCAGGTTGTGCTGTGTAGTTCCTTCCCTGAATGCGCCACTGCTCTCAGCTGGAACAGTAAAAAGGCCTTTTCCTAATTCAGGCCCAGCAGATTCTTCCTTCTCCATCTTGGACTTCCAAAGCTTCCAAAAAGAGAAACTTCTCTTTTTCCCAGATGGTTCTGCAAAGCAAAAGACTGGGAATATTAACTAGGGATAGAGAACTCAACAAAGAAAGCAATAAGTTTAGTGAGGGAGGTGTTGTTTCCAATCTCATGTGCTGAGGAGATGTTTTACAATCCCATTCTAGCTGAACACGGTTTCTGTCTTTCCTTTCCCTTCCTCAAGCCTCCCACTCTCCTCTTTTTCCCCCCAGACCCAAACCTTAACACAGGGCAGCACTACCCCTGTCGCTTTATACTGACAAAATCTCCCTTCCCACATTCTTTGGTTTTCCAGGTGCGTTCCTCTCTCTTCCCACCTTTACTAGGAAGCAGTCAAACTGACAGCTCCGGGATGAAACTGTGGCGCTTTTTTAAATCTTTCCACAGAGCCAGGACAAGACATTTGGCTGCTTGAGGATAAGACGGCTGCCCTCAAGCCAGGACAAGCCGTGTGACGCCCGCCATTGTCCCCAAACAGAGAACTGGGGGTCTTTCCAGAAACTGCAGCCCGACGCAGGTGCCTTACTCTGTCTGCTTCAGAAAAAACGCTGGTGCTGCACTGGAGATTTCTCTCTCTCTCTCTCTCTCTCTCCCACAGAAGAGGGTCCGGTCAGACGGTGCGCGTCACGGAGTGTCAATCCCCAGGCCCGCCTCCAGAGTCCTCCAGGTAGGAACCAAATGGGGCCACACAGTCCTTCCGAGTCCCCCCTCCGCGCCTCTCTAGGAATGGTCTCCTCTCGTGTCCGGAAGGGGCGGGGCAAGGTCGAGAGTGCCGTCAGGAGGAGAGTCCCCGCCCCCTTTTTTGAGGTGGGAGGAGGCGAGTCTCTGGTTGTCCCCTTCCCGCCTGGGGCGCCCCTGGGCCGAGCGGGGGAAGCCCCAGACAGAGCCAGCGGGAAGGCGGGCAGGCCCATCTTTCTCTCCGTAGGGCGGAGGAAGGCTTCTCCCTGAAGGGATGCCGCGTAGAGGAGGGAGCGGGCTTGTTTTCTGCTGCTCCAGAGACCAGGACAAGGAGCAATGGATTCAAGCTGCAGGAAAGGAGATTCCACCTGAACCTCAGGAAGAACTTCCTGACAAGTCAGGGCTGTCCGGCAGTGGAATCTGCTGCCTCCATGGAGTGTGGTGGACTCTCCTTCCTTGGAGGTTTTTAAGCAGAGGCTTGGTGGCCATCTGTCGGGAGTGCTTTGAGGGTGTTCCTGCATGGCAGGGGGTTGGACTGGATGGCCCCTGGGGTCTCTTCCAACTCTACAATTCTGATTCCCTCACCTCCTTCCCTTCCCCTGAAAATGTTCTGCACAGCCCTTCATTTCCTGCGAGGGGGGCCTAGGAGGGGCCTCTGCCCGCAGCCTCTTTTCAGTTCATGCGGGGATGCCGCTCTCCTCGGGTGGCACAAAGACATTGCCTCAGGCACTTGGAGTTGGGGTGGGAACTTCCCAGCTGTTTCTCCCTTGGGAAAGCGACACAACTGGCGGGGGGGACTATCTTGTCCTTTGTCTCAGGCAAATTGATCCCTTGGGCTGGCCCTGTAGGCACTGGATATGTGCTTTCAAGCTGCTTGTCGTCTTACGGTAAACTCCATTAATTTCATAGGGTTTTCTTGAGCAGGGAATACTCTGAGGTGGTTTTGTCTGTTCCTTCCTCTGAAATATAACCTGCAGAAGCCTAGTTCCTGTATTCCTCTAAGGGAAGAGTGGTAAGGATGCTTTTTCTAGCCTTCCGAAACCATCCCTTTCCTTTTGCCACCTCTTAATTTCATTGTCACACCACAGTTCTCCAAATCTGGTTTATATGCCACCAGTTCCAGGTAAACTGCTCCTGTTAACGGAGGATCCACCTCAACCGGAAAGGGCCTGGAGACCTCCCTCACTGTCCTTTGGTCCTTCCTTGACCACTCCCACATGACTTTCCCACCCTCTCGGTGCAGATGGTCATCTTGGGAAGCTGGAGGCTCCACCACCCACCGAGTGGTGGGTGATCAGCTCCCTACCCCAGAGCCTTCCAAACTTTCATGTTGATGACACGCTTTTTTAGACATGCATAATTTAAAGACACAGTAATTCAGTAAGCAGAGGTAGCCTCTCCACCTGGGCCTGGCCTTCTGCCACCCTTACCAGGGTCTTCCTTGGCCCAGGGAGGGGCAGCCCCCTCCATCTTTTACGTTCACATAACACACCTATACACTGCAGTCAATGCACTACCATGTCATGGCACGGTTTGGAAAGCTCTGCCCTAGCCTCTGGGGCCCACCTTCCTTTTGCACCTCTTCCTCCTTGTTGCTGTGTGCATTCAAGTCATTTCTGACTTACAGTGATCCTAAGGCAAACCTATCAAAGGGTTTTCTGCCACTAAGAATGTGTGACACATCCAAGGTAAACCAGTGGGTTTCCACGGCTGATTGGGGAACTGAACTGAACTCCCTAGCCTCCAGGGTTGTCTCACTGTACTGTGTTTGAAGGGTGCACTACCTGAGACAGACATCAAATAGTTCTGCTGTAATCCCATCCTCTTATCACCCTGTCACTAGTGCTCTAAAGGGGATGTGAATGATGTTGAATGCCCTCACCACCACTGGGCTTTGGCAACACAGGACTTGAATCTGAGGTATTTTTCCTCTACAATTGACTGATCCTGGCTGGTTTACCTTGTTTGTTGAAAGCATGAATCGCAACTCCTCTGAAGTGCAAACAGAGACACTAATATTCATTCATACATTTAACTCCTACATTTTCTGTGTTTGTCCTGACTCCTCCTTTTGGGTGCCTAAACTTCATTTCTTAAAGCACAACTGAAGTTTTAAGGTAATGCAATGCCAGACATTTGGGTACTAAAGGAAAATTTCATTTGGAGATGTGAGAAAATGCCAGAGCATTCCAAAATGCTCAGAATGCATAAAGTGATAAAGAAGACTCTCCTCTCAGACAGAGTTTTTAAAAATCCATGGTTTCTCACCTATGTGTGTTACCAGCTGATGAATGAGGTGCATTGTCTGACTAAAACTTTATTCATTGTATTTTCCTCCTGCCTTTCTCCCAAAGGTGATTGAAGGTAACTTACACTATTCAAAAAATGTCTGTTGGGAAAGGGACCCTGCAACACACCCCTTTTCCACCTACTTACTTTTCCAGGCAGAGAATGCTTGAAAATATAGATTTGAGCATACTTACAGTGTTTAAGTCACAGTAGATAACTGTTAATAAAATAGACTTTCATACCACATTCTTCATTACAATAACTTTCATGGCTAACAGCAGCCAAAAAGCATGAAACATAAATTGGTCAGGCTAGATAAAAATAATTGTACTCATAGCTAACTCAAAATATACTATTTACGTATGTAAATCTTTTTTACCGTTGATATTTTACTCAAAAATAGGCTTTTTTACCGTTGATATTTTACACAAAAATAGGCTTTTTTACCGTTGATATTTTACACAAAAATTGACCAATATTTACCATTAACTGATATAACATTTTTGCTTATTTCATAATTCAAGGACATAAGGATCTTTACATTATTACAGTGCTACAAGACACATTTTACAACCCTTCACTTCTCAAACCAAATATTCCCTTAGGAATGGTTTCAAATCTAACCTTTCCTCCTTTAATTATTTAAAGGCCACATTGCCAATCTTTTCTCAGTATCTGTTACCTGAATTATCAGACATCTGCTTTCTTCTTTTTCTATCTGTATCCATTAATAGAGTTTTATCTTTAAATTATGAATTAAACATTTAGCATGTCCGATTACTCTCTACTTAAAATTCCCAGAGAAGACATTGTTTTGAGACAGGTGGATCACATTCCTTTGCAGCATTACCAACAAGTCCCACTAACTGAATGTTAATCAATTTTAAAAAGTTAACATAATTTTTTATTAAAACTCATTCTGAAGTCTCAGCATTCATGAGGATATCCCCTGAAGGAATTCTCAGATAATCAGTAACATCTTCATTCTAAGAGACATTCTTTCCACATATCACATCCTCCTCCTCTATGCTTTTGTTGTGAAATAGGGTAGCCTCTCCTAACATAGCTCTTTATGCAGTGAAAGCATTTTCTGCTATTTCCTATGGTCTCACGTCAGCACGGAGGTTGCAACCAAAGACTTTCCACACTCCAGGCACTTAACAGGTTTCTCCCCATCTGCATTATTTAATGACATAAGCATCTACTTCTGATGGAATGTCATTTCTCATTACAAGCATTTATACATTGTTCTCCTGTCTGGATTGTGTCGAACAGTCCAAGCACCGAAAGGGTTTCCCTTCTGTGCACTTTTCCTAATAAGTGTTGACTTGGTTTATCTGGAGTGTCATCCGACGAATGACTGAAAGACTTTCCATACTCCAAACATTTAAATGGATTCTCCTGCATATGAATTTTTTCAAGTCACATAAGATGCAGCTTCTACAGCTTTCACACTCCAGTCACGTTAACTCCTCTCCTGCCACATTCAAGGCATCTAAAAAGTTTCTTACCCACACGAGTCACTTGATGACAAGTGAGGCTTATTTTCTGACTAACGTTCTTACCGCACCCAATGCATTTCAACACTTTCTCTCTTGTGTGAGTTCCCTGATGACGAGTGAGGCTTGTTTTCCGAATGAAACTTTTCCCACACTCCAAGCACATAAATGGTTTCTCCCCTGTGTGCACTGCTTGATGACTAGTGAAACTTATTTTTTTAATGAAACTTTTTCCACACTCCAAGCATTTAAATGGTTTCTCACCCGTGTGTGTTACCAAGTGATGAGTGAGGTGTGTCTTCTGACTAAAACTTTTTCCACACTCTGAGCACTGAAAAGGTTTCACACCTGAGTGAGTTGCTTGATGACGTGTGAGGTGTGTCTTTTGGCTGAAGTTCTTTCCACACTCCAAGCATTTAAATGGCTTCTCTCCTGTGTGCATTGCTTGATGACGAGTGAGGCTCATTTTTCTGATGAAACTTTTTCCACACTCCATGCATTTAAATGGTCTCTCTCCTGTGTGAGTTGCTAGATGATGAGTGAGGTGTGTCTTCCAGCTGAAGCCTTTTCCACACTCCAAACATTTAAATGGTTTTTCCCCTCTGTGCATTGCTTGATGGCGAGTGAGGCTTATTTTCTGACTGAATTTTTTTCCACACTCCAAGCATTTAAATGGTTTTTCCCCTCTGTGCATTGCTTGATGGCGAGTAAGGCTTATTTTCTGACTGAAAGTTTTTCTACACTCCAAGCATTTAAAAGGTTTCTCTCCTGTGTGAACTGCTTGATGACAAGTGAGGAGTGACTTCTGACTGAAACTCTTCCCACACTTCATGCATTTAAACGGTTTCTCCCCTGTATGAGTTCTTAGGTGTATCAGAAGGTGTGACCTCCAGCTGAAGCTCTTTCCACATCCAAAGCACTTAAATGATTTCTCTCTTGCCGGAATTCTTTTATGTGAAATTAGCCTCTTTTTCGAAGTGGAGGTCTTTCCACACTCACTCCCTTTGAAAGTTTTCTTTCCTGAATGAACTCTTTTATGAAGATTAAGATTTGTTTTATATCCAAACTTTCTCCCAAGATAGGTATTCTTTTCCTTTCTTTTCTTTGTTATTTTTTTAGTTGAGATTCCATGAACTTCACCATTTTGAAAAACATGCTGATGCAAGAAGATGCCTTGAGTCTCAGTTTTTCTCTCTTGCCCTTTCATCTGTTTACATTTACCTCTTTGAATCATAGCCCTGCTTTGTTCTCCTTCATTCTTGTTCTCTTCCCCATATGCACCTTCAAAGGAGAGAGATAAATGGTCAGAACGTAAGGGAGTAATGGAGACTAAAACAAAAGAGGAAACATTCAAGGGTAGCAAAATGGATAGCACAGCCTGTTAGCTGATATCTATTTGCATCAACGTGAGGAGATGACTGATATGGAAGCCTCCACAGACTTTCCCAGGCTCTCCTAAAAGACCAGCTCTGCTGATTTTGCTGATTTCCTCCTTCAACTATCCTTGAAAGCTGCTTGCTTTAAGGATTCTGGAAAAATATAAATGTTTCTATGCCCCCACATCTGTTAACCACAGTATCAAATTCTTATCTCTTGCCACAGCATCAAATTTTTCCTTTAATATTGTAAGCTTGCATGCAGACATTGTTTCTGATCTAGAGTAAGATGCCACAGGAGAGGAAGAGACAGTCCCACATATGGAAACAGTCTGAGTGGGCTGGTATTCATGCAGAATTAGTATTGAGCAGCATAGGGTGCAGTGCCCATGGAGCTGGGGCTCAACTCCCAGAAGAGAAACCCATCACATCAAGGTGGAATGTAAAGGTAAATACTGACTTGCCTCAGGGTAGAGCCCTAGTAGCTATGGACTTAATATTCACTAACTTTCTTGTTCTTCTCAATTTCAGCAGTTCTGAATTCAACAAGGAATTCTCAAGTTGTGTGACATTATTCTATTTCAGGTCAAGTTTTAAAAAGGCACTTTTTTATTCTCAAGTTCTCTGTGACTTCTAATATCCAAGTAAATAAAAATGATTGAAACAAGCCACCTACAGCTTCTCATTCCCCCAAAAAAGTCCGCTCAACAAAGTGGGAATGTTTGTTCTTTTCCACAGCTGCACATTTCATGCAAAAAAGTTTCTTTTTCCAATTGAGAGCACTTTTTCCCCTGCTGCATGAACTCTCATTTTCATGGGTGAGTTTGAGACAAGCCCCGATTAACAGCCCTAAACTCAACCCAGGATGCAACACAATTATCAAGCTCTCCATTCCTATTAGCCTGCCCCTTCTTCCACATCACGGTTTGGCCTTTTCCTTCCCCTTCCAGGAAGAGGAGCCCACCACTTTTGCCTTCTCACTTGCTGTGACAGAGCCTGGGGGTGTGGCTAGCAGAGCAGCCCTAGTTATAGATAATATAACTAGATTGGTTCTGTCTGAGAAAAACCCAGCCCTAGGAAGAGGGAGGGACTGTGGGTGAGACAGTAGAAAGCATATATACTGGGAGCATGATTTGGATTCTAGCTTCCTTCAGTGAGTTATGCCTTCAGTCAACCAAAGGGAGTTGCTTGGAAAAGGGTTATCTTCTCACTGGCCTAGTGTGAGGGGGCAGAGAAGAAACCAGACCACTTCTGTAAGGGTCAGAAAATGGAACCCTGAGTGGGAAAATAGACCTTTGTGCTAAAAGGAGCCAAAAGGGTGTATGTGAAAGCTCTGTTGGTGAACACTGTGGTGTTTTGAAGAAAATTAGTTAAACATCTTTAAGGACTTGTTATTTTGTTTGATATTCTTGAAACCACAATATCTTTTTCCCTTATTTGTTACTTTAAAGATTTCAATTTATTTTTATAAGTTCTGCCTCAACAGCATATTTTCTTCAGTTTACTTTTATAACACACCACTACAGGTTATCCAGACTTTTTTTGAATAACCACTGATAAACTTTGCCTTTTATCTACTAAGATGGTGGGTTTGAGGGAAAGCAGGGTTGTGAATAAATGGGAGGGAAGGAGCCAGAGTGTGATAGTAAGAGTAAAAGGGGTGCTGCTACTCCAGTGAGGGAGAAGGGAAAGCAGGCCTGGTTTGTCAAGGCCCTGGCTGGCCCTAGCCCTCCTCCACATGCGATACTAGCTTCTAAAAATAAATTTCAGTCTTTTGTTCTTTCATTTTTTTCTTATTTCAGGCAGTTAGGAGGCAGCAAAGCAGGGCCTCTGGATGGAATACTTCTAGTGGGGACTCCCACAATCTACCCAGCAGGCCAGGCTTAGTACCACCTCATGTCACCCACTGTAGTTTTGGCCAGCAAACAGAGGCCAGAAACCAGCCAGGTGGGAAGATAATGACTCAGCCTGCTTTACAACAGCAAAACTGAAGAAAAGTTCAGACATTTAAAAACAAAATAACTTACTTGATCAAGCACAAGAAAGAGGAAACCTTACCTATAGAGGACATCATTCCCAAATTCTCTTCCATGATTTCCTGATGAAGGGCCCTTTGGCCTGGGTCCAGCAAAGCCCACTCCTCCTCAGTGAAAAACACTACTACCTCCTCAAAGGTCACCTGAAGGGGGGAAAAAAGAAACATTGCCTGAGAGCAGAAACTATCAATCCCAGTAAAACGAAAAGGCAAACAAAAATGTAGTTTAGAATTGTCCAAAAGTAGGCCCCTTACTGGGCAACTGTGATGGAAGCATGGAGTGATAGCAAGCCAGATTCTGTGGGGGTTCTGGGAGAGGTGGAAGGGAAATAGGCACCCTGCCTGCCCGCTTCTTGGCCGCCAAAAGATCCTTCCCCTTACCTGATCCACTCTTGCAGAGGCTGTTCTAAATCCACCATAATGAGGAGAAGTGTTTGCACATATTGGCCATGTCCTCAGTCCACCACCAACTGTGGGGAAATCAAAAGAAAGAGTTATGAGAGGATTATTGCTCACTCTCTATTTTGCATTCAACTCTTTCAGTGTTTGGTAAAAGTGCTGAGTACTGTAATATACAAACAAAAACATCTGGAAGGTAAGAGAAGAATCATGGTGACCTGAGGCTGGCAAAGGAACATAAATATCTTACTAAATGAATGTCAAGCCAAGCAAGCAGCCTAGGGAGAAATAAATGGCCACAGTGTGTTAACTGATTTGGAAGAAGGCTGGAGAGGGAACAACTTTCTGGATTGGTCATTTCCTGGCTCACAATAAGGAAGTATTTTCAAATGTCAACAAGGAGAGAAGCACAAGGTATCCATATCAGTCTAGATTAATTTAGCCTGAAATGCAGAAAATGCGTCCTCCAAAAAGCCCAGTGAGGACTGCAGGAAGGATGCTGACTGGATCTTTTTGGTGGGGAAAGGGGAGGGGGAAAAAAGAGGAAGGGAACTGAGTGGCTGAAACCTTCCACAGATCCACTCCCCACAGCCACACTGTGGCCACTTGCACACTACACTGTTACAATGCTATTATTCCACTTTCAACATCCTATGGGGTTTGCAGTTTAGGGAGGGGCCTTTAGAATTCTTAGCCAGACAGTTCTTGGGCCTCAGTAAACTCCAAACCCCAGAATTCCACAGGAGGTTAAAGTGGAACAATAGCACTGTAACAATGTAAGGTGGAAATGGCCAGAGTTGCACGTTTCTACTGGCTTCTCATATTTATATGCAAAATGTAAGTGGAGTGAACTCTCAAAAGAAGCTTTCAATTTAAAGCTTTCAATTTAAACCCAAACAAAGGAACAATATCATTAGAGACCTATTGATACACTTCTCCACTGCACATGATCAGGATGGAGGGTTTTCTGTCTCTTGGAGATGGTGCTGCTCTCCAGGTTCCAAATTCCTCCCTGCACAGGGAGGGGGGGCAGGGGAGCACGTAAAAACAAAGGATGGACACTGGGGCAGTCTGGTGTACAGAATAGCAATCTGCAGGTGCTGCCCTTTCATTGATCTCTCTTCCCTTGTACACACGTAATTTCAAAGATCACAGAATCATAAAGTTGGAAGTGACTGCAAAGACCATCTAATCCAACCCCCTGCCATGCAAAAATGTGCAACTATAGCACCCCTGAAAGATGCCCTTCCAATTTCTGTTTAAAGACTTCCAAAGAAGGACCCTCTGAGGAACTCCATGTTACTATCAAACAGCTCTTACAGTAAAAGAAGTTCTTCCTAATGTTTAGGTGGAAATTCTTTCTTGCACTCTTTGTCCACTGGTTGGCATTCTAGTCTCCGGAGCAACAGCAAACAAGTTTCCTCCATCTTCTATGTGATGTAAGATACCTAAATACAACTATCATGCCACCTCTCAGTCTTTTTTTCTCCAAGCTAAACATACCCAGCTCCCTAATTCATTCTTCATAAAGCTTG
Organism: Ctenosaura bakeri; assembly: GCA_948474755.1. Taxonomy (NCBI): domain Eukaryota; kingdom Metazoa; phylum Chordata; class Lepidosauria; order Squamata; family Iguanidae; genus Ctenosaura; species Ctenosaura bakeri. Next base: position 21,184 of record CAOLHI010004539.1, read on the forward strand.
ATTTCCAAGTTTTGGTGAGAATACATAAAACTCTAAAAGCACTGCAGCCCACCCAACCCAGATATTTTAAGCATACTTGAGAAGAGGGAGGGCAAGCTGAAAAAGGTCCTTCTTAGCTCTTACCCATTGACATAGATGCTCTGTCCCCATCCTGCACGATCATCTTGGACTCAGGAGCCCTCTCCCTCTCAGCAGCCTCTTTCTCAAAAAAATCCTGCACCAGAAGAAGCAGCAAAGATATGAAGAAAAAATAAATATAATATTTATATAATAGAAAAATATAACATAAAAATAAATAAAATATTTAGGAAGATAATACAGTGAGCCTTTCACTTTAGTGGGAGTTAAGGACATAAGCCCTCCATAAAGGTGGAAGATGTGAACAACAGTTAAAATCTCAAATGATTTAAAAGAAAAATCTGAGAACAGATCTCTCCCAATCTCTAGGTCCTCCATCATAATTCACTGGAAGTAGACCACAGAGTAACACTGGAGGACCTAGAGATTCCTAGAGAGAACATATTTTTTCTGTGGCAGGGGCAAATAGGATAAGATTTTTAAAAAGTAAATAAAATAAAAAATAAATAAATAAATAAAAATAAATAAAATAAAATGATCTGTGAATAATCAAATCTGCAAGCACTAAACCTGCAAAAGTGGAGGGCCTGCTGTGAAAGAAGGCAAGGTCTTGGATGATTTCTAGGGAGAAAAAAGGTTAACATCATCATCATCATCACCAAATATTCTATCAGAGGGACCAGGATTCAAGCTCATAGCAATTAAAAGAAGTACAAATCAAACCACAGAAATGATAACATACAAAAATAACAATTCAAAGTTAATCTGAAGAACCATGTAAAGCAGTGGTTCTCAATCTTCCTAATGCCGCGACCCCTTAATACTGTTCCTCATGTTGTGGTCACCCCCAGCCATAAAATTATTTTCGTTATTTATTTATTAGTTAGTTAGTTATTTCCAACATCTAATAGATTGGAAACACTGCCCTAAATCACTGCTCTGGATAGACTTCTAATGCCTAAAAACTGGTAACCCTCCCCCCTTTTAAGCACAGAGAGCATCCATCAATGCCAGAATTAAGGCAGTAGGTCTAGTTCTGAATGTTAGGTTTCCACAGTTCAAAAAGCCAGTCCTCCCAAAGACAACGCCGAAACAGCCCACATTTTACACAAGGCGCAGGGAGGAAAGGACAGGGAGAGAGGAAAGATGGCGGCGGCATAAGCAGACGCGTTTTGTTTCACTCCCACCTTCCCTCCCTCCCTTAAAGGGAGCATGGCTGCCCCTTCCTTCCTCCTTTCATCCCTCTGAGGGCTCGGGAGTGGCGTGCGATACCTGCTGTAGCCCCTTGACCACGCTACACCCGCAAGCCCCCTCGGTCTCCCCACCTTTGCCCTCCGCCTGGCAGGGAAAGACGGGGAAACGTCCCCACACGCGCCCAGCACGCCTCCTTTCCCCTCCTGCCAGCACGGGGTCTCCTCTTGCCACCTGTGTTCCCCCCGCTTGGCAGGGAAAGACGGGAAAACATCCCCATACGTGCCCAGCACGCCTTCTCTCACCTCCTGCCAGCGCCAGGTCTCCTCTCGCCACCTCAGTCCCCGCCCCAGCCCGGCAGGGAAAGATGGGGAAATATCCCCACACGAGCCCAGTATGCCTCCTCTCACCTCCTGCCAGCACAGGGTCTCAGAAACAGCGCTCCCATTGGCTGTGAGGCTGCCTTCTTTCAAAAGGGGGCGAGGCAGGATAGAGGAGCGGCAATCCCTGTGAAATGGTCATTTGACCCCCCCAAAGGGGTCGCGACCCACAGGTTGAGAACCGCTGATGTAAAGCATATAGATGAACAGGGAACAGTAAAACAGTAGAACAACATACATATCAGTCAGTTAAAAGAAGACCATTGAAATTTAAAACAAAAAGTTTTCACTTACTGAGTGAATGAAGGCATGGGAGCAAGTCTAACCCCTCTACGATGGGAGTTCCAAAGTCTAGGGGCAGCCACCAAAAAGGCCCTCTCCCACGTTCCTACCAGATAAGGCAGTGAGGGTAGCAGGACAGCAGGGGCCTGGGCACACTCATAAGAATCATAGAAATGCAGAGTTGGAAGAGACCCCAGGGGCCATCCAGTCCAAGTCCCTGCCATGCAGGAACACCCTCAAAGCACTCCTGACATATGGCCATCAAGCCTCTGCTTAAAAACCTCCAAAGACGGAGACTCTTCCAGTCTCTTAGAAAGTCTGGAACACAGCCATTTGGTGTCTGTGCCTGGTAACAAATCAGTAGGCTGTGGAGCTGTATATAATCATATAATCTCTGTAACCAGTAAATAATCTGTTTGCAGCTCTAAGGACCACTTGAAGCTTCAGCACATTCTTCAAAGGTTGTCCCATGTACAGCATGTTACAGTAATCTGAATGGGATGTTACTACAGATGGACCAGACAACTCCAGGAAGAGGTGCAATTGCCATGCTACTTCTAGTTGTAGAAGAGTCCCACCACTGCAACTGCAGTATCCAAGCATAGGGCTGAATCCAGAAATTCACTCAGAATATGAATCTGCATCTGCTAAGGGAGCATAATCCCACACCCAGCAAGGCTCAGTTCCTATTCCTTTATCTGCCTACTAACAGACTACCAGCCCCTCTTTATTGTCTGCATTAAGCCCCAGTTAGTTTCAAAAATTTCAGCATCCTTGTGAATAAATATCCCTGGCCCTTTCACACAAGCAGGATGAAACACTCACCTGCTCCTTTTCCACCTTCTCCTCTGCCTGGACCAGGAGGAAGCCCTCTGCCAGGGCCACCGCTTGGGAGGTCGTCTCAGCCCCACACTCTCTGACCCAGCGCTCCATCTCTGGGGGAAGGACAGCCAGGAACTGTTCCAGGATCACCAGGTCCAGCATCTGAGCCTTTGTGTGTCTCTCTGGCTTCAGCCACTGGCGGCAGAAATGGTGGAGTTGGCTGCAAACCTCCCGGGGCCCCAAAGCCTCTTGGTAGCTGAATTGCCTAAATTGCTGGCGCTGGAGATCTGCTACGAGCACAGCCGCCCGCAAACTTTTCTCCATGGGTCTTCCAAAGAAATCGTCCTTGTGGTTATACTGCACAGTGCTTAGACAGCCCCCTGAGTCTGAATTTTCCATTTTTGCTCTTTGCTCCAAGGCTGTTTCCAACGTGGCTGAAGGAACACTTCCCTTTTGACAGATTCTGTCCCAGGCAAAATTATTAGGGGTGCCAAGGCCTACAAAGAAAGCAAGACGTTCTGTGATTGAGATTCACTGAAGACCCTCTTGAGGTAAGCTGTTTTGCAATCTGGAAAGTGGCTCCTTTCTCCGTCCTGAAGCCAACTACCCTCACTTTAGAGAAACCAGAGTCAGGGTGGTGGTGGATTATATTCTTTCTTGGACACGGTTTGTGGCCTGGGGGACTTGAATCTGGTCTGGGTCACTCCAGTCTGAACGCCTGCAGTGCCAAATGCTCTCTCTCTCTAAGAATTCACTACTTTTTCTCTGTGCTTTTCCTTAGGCACCACCACTTTCTCACCCTTCCAGCACATCTATTAAAGCGCCTGTTTGCAGGCAGTTGGTCTCCAAGCCCTCTACAAGGGCTCCCAGTCCAGCCCCAAGAGATTTTGCTGCCCGAGACAAAGGACAAGGCAGCTCCTCTTCTAGCTCTGCGTGTGTTACACAGGCAGAGCCTCTTAACCGCTGTTATTTGGGGTTTGAAGAAATGGTTCCACTCTGCTTAAGGGCGGCGCCATCCCTCCATGAAATAAAAAAAAACTGACTGGGAACAGAGCACAGCCTGGATCCTTTACCGGGTGGTTGTGAAAACAAAGCAGGGAAGGCGGGAAGCACCCCTCGCTTCGCCACACTCCTTGCAGCAAAGAAGGGGCAATTCCCGCAAGAAATACAATAGCCGCACAGAAGATTTCCAAACGGAAGGAAGATGGGGGGAGAGGCCTTGCTTACTCTCCTCAGGCCCACGGAGGGGCTCTGCTCGCCTTTCCCCCCTCGCTGCCTGCCCGCAGGGGGCCCTCTCCAGCCTCCCCTATTCGCCCTGCGGTGGGGCGGCCTCCCCCTTGGCCCAGAGGCACCAGAGGAGGGAGTGGGGAACACAAAAAGCGCCCCCTTTTCGTCCCTTCCTTCCTCAGAGAAAAGGGAGGGCGACGCGAAGCCCCACAACCCCCTCACGCTCTGAGGAACTAGACTCTCTCTCCGCCGCCTCCACCACAAGCGGCTGTTTGACGTCACTCTTGCTCCCGCCCCTTCCGGCTGTGTGCCTGCCTGTCAATCTTCCTAGGGGGCGGAGTCTAAAGGACTGCCCTGCCTAGGAAGGGGTGGGAGGGGGACTTTGTTCAAAACTGGTATTTGCTTGTGGACTATTTGGGGGAAATTATGATTTTGGGGGGTTTGTACTTGATATTGTATATTATACTGCTGTTTTATACTGTTCTGTTTAGAATAGAGAAATTTATCACTGGTGTTAAGGAGCTTAAGAAAATTATAATTATTTTAATACTATGTATTGTTATCGTCTGTAAGTATATATATTAAATCAAATGTGGAAGTAATAACTTTACTTTAGGTTAATAATGTTAGTTGAGTACTGACATAGATCAGTTTATATATCTTGTTTAGAAATGTTTTATATTGCACTAGTGTATATACCCAGCCTTGCCCGGGATTTTATTTTCTCATAGGCAATACTTGTTAGAAAGATTTGAGATCCTGTGTCTCTAATTCCCCAAACTGTCTTGTCCAGGATCTGTAATTTTCCCCCATATTCTCCAATCCACTCTGTATTTAGAGTTATTAACATACAGAGGTTGAAGTGGCGCAGTGGTTAAATGCCAGTACTGCAAGCCACAAGGTTGAGAGTTCGATCCTGCCGGGCTCCAAGGTTGACTCAGCCTTCCATCCTTTCGCTGGTCGGTAAAATGAGTACCCAGCTTGTTGGGGGCATGTATAGAAAATGTTTCGAAATACATGCTATTTGTAAGTTGCTCGCCGCCTCGATCCATATGGAGAGGCGGGATACAAATAAATATAATAATAATAGTAATAATAATAATAATAACAACAACAACTGTATAAGTGTATCTACTCTTTCATCATATTAAATAATTGCCTCTACACTCAATTATTACTGGTTTTAGTAATAGCTAGCTCTGAAATGAGAAGTCTAGGAAAAAAACAATGGCAAGCAGATATTTGAATGTACAACTATGATACAATGAATTGAAAAATGAGCTTTGAAAACAGAAAGTTATTTTTTTTTAATCATCAGACAAATATTACCAAGCACTGTTTATTACATTAACTTTGTTTAACTTTTTGGTCCCAGTTGAGATCCTCTCTGTACCTCTTTCAGCCCCCAGACACACACTGTGCCTTTTTCTGCCCTCCCTCCCCTGTGGCTCTTTCTGCCCCCCCAGCCCCTCTCTGCACCTGGTGAGCCCAATTCCCACATTGCAGGCCCCCAGCTGCCAGTATTCTGAAGAGTGGCCCAGCAGCCAGCACTTACAGTCTACTTCTACTTCTGACTGCTCCTCTGTCCGACTCTAGTGAGCTGCGCAGAGTGTTGCCTTGGTAACCTGAGACCACATGCTGTTTAATAGCTATTGGAAAAGGCCAGGAATCCATGTCCTTTTAAGAATGGCTCAAGGAGCTGGGTATGGTTAGCTTTGAGAATGAAGCCATAGAATCATAGAATCATAGAAATGTAGATGTTGAAATATATCATATATTTAATAAGACTCGATAGCTATGTTTAACTATTTGAAGGGATATGATATGGAGGATGGAGCAAGCCTGTTTTCTGCTGCTCCAGAGATTGGGACATGGAGCAATGGCTTCAAACTTCAGGAAAAGAGATTCCACCTAAACTTTAGCAAGAACTTCCTGATGGTAAGAGCAGTTTGATAGTGGGATATGCTGCCTGGGAGTGTGGTAGAGTCTCCTTCTTGGAGGTTTTTCAACAGAGGCTGGATGGCCGTCTGTCAAAGGGAGGGCTTTGCGTGTGTCTTCTTGCATGGCCAAATGGGGTTGGACTGGATGGCCTTTGGGGTCACTTCCAGATCTGTGATTCTATGGAGAGAGAAGCCTTCCTCACTCTTCCTGCCCCACAGAGAGAGAAAGAAAGGGGTTTGCCCTTCTTCCCTCAGGCGCTATTTAGGGAGCCTCCTCTCCCCTCCACCCGTCCTCCCCTTCCCTTCCCCGTCTCCCCCTCCTCTTCCACCTCCTCCAGCAGCCCTGGGGGGTCTCCCCCTCAGCCCAAAGGCCCCCCAGGCAGGAAGGAGCAGGAAGGAAGGAGGACAAGCGGAGACTCTCTACTTTTTCCCTCAGAAAAGGGGCCACTCTTGGGCTTGGCCCCACCTTTCCCAGAGAGGGGTTGGAGGGAGACTGGACTGCCCAGCAGCGGTTGGTTCCCACCTGGAGGACTCTGGAGAAGGAGCTGGGAACTGACTGACTGGCCCCCTCTGCTCGGCCTTTTTCCTGAGGAGAAAGAGAGGAGGGAGAAAGAGAGGAGGGTTTGCCTCCCGGCCCCAGCATCTGGTCAGCTGCCCCTTGTTTAGTCGAAGGACAAGATCCTCAGGGCTCCAGCGGGAGGGAGGCTGACCGGGAAACGCAAGGCAGGGAATGGAGGGAGGGCGTTGATGGGGGCAAGGAGGCCCCTGAAGAGGGAGGGGAGGCAAGAGGGCCTCTGTAGGGACAGAGCTGCGAAGGGCGATCAAGACGTCTCCCTCCTCATTCAGCCTGGGAATGTTTTTTGGTGGCTTTGGGTCACATCCTGTCTCTTCTACAATTGGGGCGGCCAAGCCCATGGCTCTCTCTCTGCCTCATCTTTTATATCCTCACGACAACCCCCTAAAGTGGGCTAGAACAAAAAGTAGAGCCTCATTAAATTCCTGAGCTGCAGTTCCTGAGGGAGATTTGAACCTGGGACACAGCAGTGTTAGTGTTATGTTCTAACCACTAGACTATGCACTAGAGATTAGAGGCTTGTCAGGCAATCTGCAAGAGATTGACTGGTGGTGGTGGTGCTATTTAGGAAATGCAGTAAGTTTTTAATACACACAGGGATACCGCCACCCCTGGGCAGAGTGAAGCAGCTGCCTCAGACCGCATTTCCTAGAACCCAAAGGTGGGAGCCCCCCAGTTCTTCTTCCCCTCTATTAGGGGACAGAGTTGTAGGCAGCATAAGGATTGTCCTGGCTCGAGGGCTTCCAGCTTGTTCTCAAGCAACCACAGTTTCATCCTGGAGATGTCAGACTGACTACATGCCAATAAACGGGAAAGGTGGGAGGAAGGCACCAGGAAGACCAAAGAGAGTGGGAAGTGGGGTTTTGTCAGGACAGAGCAGCAGGGATAATGCTGCATGGTATGAAGGTTTGGTTCTGTGGAGAAAAAAGGGGAGGGTGGAAAGTTTAAGTATGGGGAAGGAAAGAAAGGAGCCCTTTCCAGGCCATGAACGGGGGCAGGGGGGCAGGAGGACCTCTGCGGGAAAGAGGGCTGGCAAGAGCAAGCATGACATCCCTGGTTTCATTCAGTCTGGAAATGTTCTTTGCTGCTCTTTTTGTTGCTTAGGGTCATATCCGGTCTCTTCTACAAGGGAGCTGGCCAAGCCCATGGCTCTGTCTGCCTCCTCTATTCTGTCTTCACAACGACCTAGAGTGAAAGGGGCTCCGATAAAAAGTAGAGCCTGGTCAAATTCCTCAACTGCATTTCCTGGTGGGGATTTCAACCTGGGACACACCCATGTTTGTCTCATGTTCTAAGCACTACAACATACAGCCTCTCAGCCAATCTGTTCTAGATTGACTGGTGGTGGTTGTGCTATTTATGAAGGGCAGTGAATTGCTAATACACACAGAGATAGTATCATCCTTAGGTAGAGAAAAGCGACTGCCTCAGATGACAGTTTCTGGAAACCAAAGCTGGAGACCCCCAGTTCCTCTTTCCTATGATGGAACTGTGGGTATCGCTTAGCTTGTCCCAGCTTGAGGGCTGCTGTCTTCTCCTCAAGCCGCAAAATGTCTTGTTCTGGCCCCATAGGCAGTGTATGAAAAAGCACCATAATTTCATCAGATTGATAATGTGCCAATAAAGGGGCAAAGTGAGAGGAATGCAGCAAGAAAGAAAACAAAGTATGGGAAGTGAAGTTTTGTCAAGAAAGAGCAACAGGAATAGCGCTGTTTTGTCTGAAGGTCTGGGTCCGTGGAGAAAGAAAAGGAGAATGGAAAGTCTGACCAAGGCCATTTCCGCACTAGACTGTTATAGTGCTATCATTCCACTTTCGATATTCTATGGAATTCTGGGGTTTGCAGTTTAAGGAGAGGCCTTTAGACTTCACAGTCAGAGAGCTCTTTGACCTCGGGAAACCGCAAACCCCAGGATTCCACAGGATGTTGAAAGTGGAATGATAGTGGTGTAACAGTCTAGTGTGGAAATGGGCCAAGGGAAAGGAAAGGATCCCATCCCAGCATGAATGTGATTGTAAATCATCTCCCTAGCACATGAGAATGTTAATAACATCTCCCTCACCAAACATCTTGCTTTCTTTGTTGAGGTCTTTATCCCCACTAATATTTCCAATCATTTGCCTTACAAGACAATCTGGCAAAAAGAGAAGTGTTTCTGTTTGGAAACATCACCAGTCAAAGATGGAGAAGGAGGAATGTGCAGAGCTCAAGTTAGGGAAAGGCCTTCATACTGTTCAGGTTGAGAGCAGTGGAGCATTCGCAGAAGAAAGCACACAGCACAGACTGAGGAAATATATATTCAGTTCAGATATACAGCGCCAACATTTCAGGCAGTTCTGCTATGATGAGGCTGAAGGGCCCAGAAAAGTTTGCAGCCAACTCCACAATCTCTGTTGTCAGTGGCTGAAGCCAGAGAGGTACACAAAGACTCAGATGCTGGACTTGGTGGTCCTGGAGCAGTTCTTGGCTGTCCTTCCCCAAGAGATGGAGCGCTTGGTCAGAGAGTGTGGAGCAGAAACGAGTTCCCAGGCAGTGGCGCTAGTGGAGGGTTTCCTTCTGAGTCAGGCAGAGGAGAAGAAGCAGAAAGAGCAGCAGGTGAGAGTATTTCATTCTGGCAGTTTCAGATGGTTGGGGATAGTTATTTTCAATAATATCTGGAGAAGCCCTCTTTTTTCTCTGGAAATCATCCGAAGAGTGGCTGGTGCTCTCAGACCTTCTCTTCCATGCTTTTTCTGATCCTCCTTTATTGGTTCTCCTGACTGTTTTTTCCACTGCAGGACTTGATTGTGAAAGGAAGACCTGAGGCAGAGAAGGATCCTTCTGAATCCATATTGATCATGCCAGACAGGGACAGAATCTCCACCTTAGTGGGTAAGACTGAAGGGGGCTCTTTTCTTCCTGGCTCCCATTCTCCAGGAGCTTGAAGACATGTGGGCTGTGTAAGTGGCTGCGCTTGAATGTTTATGTGTATTCAGCACTTTGAAACCAGGTGTGTATCAAGGAGGAAAGATCCAATGGAAGGGCTGCTTCTGTGGGATGTCCTTCTGGCAATATCCAGAACTGCTTTAGCCCTGGTATGGATGCATACCAGCTAGTACAGATGCATACTAAGGAGTCTGATATTGTTCCCTTGCATAAGCTTGTTTCCCTAAGCAGCTTGCAATTCAATCTTGGTTTTGAATGTTTAGTGTATATGTGAGAAGAGAGTCACAAAATCTGGTTCAAAATTCCTTCCCATCCCTCATTGGGCTCTTTGGTGTGTTTGTTTTCTTATATTTTGTTTTATGTGCATGGGTTGAAGAGGTAGGTAATCATAGAGTTGGAAGAGACCCCAGGGGCCATCCAGTCCAACCCTCTGCCATGCAGAAACCCACATCAAAGCACTCCCAACAGATGGCCATCCAGCCTCTGCTTAAAAACCTCCAAAGGAGACTCCACCACACTCCAAGGCAGCCTATTCCACTGCCGGACAGCTCTGACCATCAGGAAGTTCTTCCTGAGGTTCAAGTGAAATCTCCTTTCTTGCAGCTTGAATCCACTCAAAGCAGTTCTCCTCTTCCTCCCTGGTGAGAATGAAAAATAGATACTGAGTTTGAAGCTGCTAATGACCTATCCTGGCATCCATTTGCATTTTCTGCAGGGTTTGTGTCAACAAACTTTTCTCTGCTCTGTCTTCTACACCAGCTTCATTTTTCTCACCTAGATTTTACCCTTTGTGAATCAGTTTCCATATTTCTAAGCATTTAATCTATTTTAAAAGTGGAGTTTGTTTGGTTTCTAAGGGTTTTTTTATTTGTATCTTTGATGTTTTAAACATTATCATCCATTGCGCATCACCTCAGGGACTCTGGTAGTTTGAGAGGCGGTGGTCAAATGCCTCAAATAGATAAAAAATCAAATTTTCAGTCAGCTTTCACGGAACCTGTCTTTCTTTTGTGTTTCTGTATATATTTCCATAATTGTGGTATCCCTTCTGACCTTGGAGCGACTCTGAATATCTCACCACCTCTTATCTTGTGTTTAGTATAATTTTGTCTGTGTTTTGATTAATACAGTATGGTGGACATGCAGTTTTGGGTCAGTCTAGATGACCTCTGGGTGTGAGGGAAAAGTAGTTAATTTCCTCTGCAATTGAAGTCCCTCTGTGTTTGAAGGAAAGACAAAGAAACCTTGCATAATGGAATGTTATTGGTTTAGTTTGATGTGCTAGCTTTTGGCAGCGTTACAGAAGATTTGGAACATTTTGTAGACACTGGTGGGAACACATCAGTTTCCTTTCTTGAACATGTGATGTTTTGCACTGGAAATGTATAAATTGCTGTGAATGTAAAGGGGCGGGGCCCAGTCCTTTGGGAATGATCCCACTGAGACAAATAAACCATTTTCCTTAAACCATAGGTGTCTATCTCACAACAGGAAGATTTCAGTCAGAGACAGAAGGATTGGTATATGACTCACCCTTCTTTTCTGTCCCTGACAGGAGATGGAAAAGGAACATGGACGACGCATACTGTTTCCTCTCATGATGGTGATCCTCATGGTGAAGCTTCAGTGAGACTGGATCAGGTAGGGGACAGGATCCCTGGGGGAGCTGGGCGTCCCTGACCCCTCCACAGCTCCCTGGACCTGAAAGAATCTTTCCGATTCATTACATTAGCCTACAGTGGTTGTCATGTTTAAATATTTAAATCTCATTAGGGAACTCTAATCTACCTAATTTTCTTTTCAAATTGGCATTGGCCTTTTCTGCTGATGAGTAACATTCCTTTCTTCAGGTGACTTTTGAGGAGGTGGCTGTGTTTTTCACTGAGGAGGAGTGGGCTTTGCTGAATCCAGGAGAATGGGCCCTGCACAAGGAAGTGATAGGAGAATTTGGGGCTTGTGGTCTCTCTGGGTAAGCCCCCTTTTTCCCTTGTGGTTCATTAAATATAACTGCCAAAAATTATGACTGCCTCTTCAATATTATGATATTTAAGAAGGTTGAATTATCCTCTTCCAGCTGGCAGTTTCTCAGGTCATATTACATGAAGCCTTAAGCTGACAGAACTTTATCTAGAGATGTGAATGTCAGGAAAATGAAGAACTTAAAGGAAAAAATAGTGTCTTCCCAGAGGCTTAATGAAAATGTTCAAAAAGAAGGGTTACAGAACATTTTCTATTAGAATGATGAACAAAATATTTAAGACAGGGTGCTTATTTATTACTTCCCCAACATTATTTCTAACAGGTATGTGGTGCGTTAATCCTTATTTAAGGCTACGTGTCAGAGGGCACAACCATCTCTGCCATGTCTAGCTTAGCCTGACTATAGTCATTTTGCTGTACTTCCTTCACAGCTGGGTTCCCTTTGTTGTTTGGGTGATGGGAGGGGAAAGTTGGTTGGAGGATGGGAACCAAGGTTGTTCAAGAGAATGATATGAGATGGAGCATGAGAAAGGTATATGTGTGGGAAAGAGCTCCAAAGGGCAAGAAGTGTTCAAAAAAGCTCTTGGGCCTCAGTAAACTACAAAACCCAGAATTCCACCAGATGTGAAAAGTGGAATAATAGCACTGTAACAGTGTAGGGTGGAAATGGCCTATCTTACCTGATGAACAAAAATTCCTCATGTGAACTTCTGGCATAGAAGTATCATGCTTGGTATATCAGAAGGATTTCCAGGTATTAAATAATGTAATTCTCTTGAACCGAGCATGATACTGGTATGCCAGTTCAAGTTTTACATCCTGCATTGTATGTTTTTAAAGTAGTAAAGTTACCTTCATTGTAGAAAGTGTAATAATGTTGAATTTTTTTCTGTTTTTTTAAAAATTTCCATTTTTTCCCCATGTCCTTCAGAATTGTTGGAAATTTTAGCTTGAACTGCTTTAGGCAGGGAGGGGTCCCTCAAAGGTATCCTCACCAGAGGGCTTCATTTTCCTTCCTCAGTTGCCCCTGTGGTTCTCTCCAACCACCATTAAGAATGATAGATTGATTAGTTGAAGGGAAAATGAGAAGGCAAATGAAGAGGAACAGATTTTGATGGTTCACTCCTACAGGAGAACAGATTCCAGTTTCTCCTGGTTGTTGCCCAGAGAGGCAAAAGGAGGCTGAATGTGCCAAAAGGAAGCTGAGCAATGTGAATTACCAAATGATTCTCTCTGACCTATCACAGAGGAAAGTATTTCTTTATTTTAAGGCTGGACTACTTCTTGCCTTCCCAAAGTCATTGGACTTCTGTTCCCATCATCACTTACACATCAGCTGCACTACATACAGCTGATAGTGTTCAAATCCAAAAACAACTCTTGTGCTCTGTGCTATGGCTAAAAATGCTCCTGCAGCATCTTGACCTGAGATTGGAATCAGCCCAGAAGTTCCTGCCTACCAGCTTAGTGTATAAAAGGAAAGACGTTAAGGGATTAAAAAAAAGGATGGGGTTATTAAGAGGGTAAAACAGACTTAGCTACGAGTTCTTCAAATTACAAAATGCTTAAAGCATCCAGCTTTCAGGAAAAGAGGGGAACTCCTTGGATTCCATCTCTTAGGAAAGCCAGTAGAGCATCTCTGGATTCCCATCTCACTCTCTCTCCAGTAGCTTCCTCTCGTTGATGCAAATAGGCGTCAGCTAACAAATTAAACACTGCTGTTCTCAGGCTCTGGAACTCCCTTTCTAGATAGGTTAAATGGGACCTCCTCCTTGCTGTCCTTTCCTACATAGGTGAAGAGCTTTTTCCTGGGGGGAAGGCCTTTCAAATGCTGTGTTGCTTATGTTTGTTGTCCTTTTTACTGGTTCATGGTTTTGTTTTTAATTTTATTGAAAATTTATATTTTTAACATTTCTATGATATAATTTTTTTAGCTATAAGCTGTGATGATTCCTGGACTTGGAAGAAGGTGGGATATACATAAATATACTAACACTGCTACTCTTAAGGTCAGTGCCCTTATCTCTCTGGAGCTCTGACTAGGTCTTTCTCTCCTTTCCAGAGGTTGAAGAGCCATTGGCTGAGAATGCAGAGGAAGCAGGCAAAGATTTGTCCAAAAGAGTCAGTTATCAGGTAGGGGAAGAGAATGGAAGAAAGAGTGACTGCCAAGGAAAGGGGAAGAGTAGAGCATCTGCTTCTCAGGATGAGGAGGTCTGTGGAATCTCAGTCCAAGAAATGACACAAAAAAGAAAGAAAATGAAGAGTTGGTACTTACGCGATCATTCTGGGATGACAGGAGGAGCAATCCACTACGCCTGGGTTTTGATCCTCGTGCCAGCCTGACGCAGGAGCTGTCCTCGAGCTAGAATTCCAAAACCGTTAAACCAACTCCTGTCCCTCTCCCGGCAGTTCACTTCTCCAGCGTACTTATAAAGTGTTAACATTCCACCTATACTTCCTAATCTTTATCCTAGTGGTGGGTGTGGATTGCTCCTCCTGTCATCCCAGAATGATCGTTCACGTAAGTGCCAACTCTTCATTCTCAGGCTGACAGGAGGATCAATCCACTACGCCTGGGACTTTCCCAAGCTTTACTCCGGGGTGGGTCTTTTAACTAAACCACCGCTTAGCACCCGGCAGCTGAATGCTGCCTGGGCTGACTTATATTTGTCTAACTTATAGTGTGTAATGAATGTATTAACCTCTTTCCACTCAGCCACATTGCACACATCCTCCAAAGTGCATGCGGACTCATATGCCAGTGATGTCACCATAGATCTAGTTGATTGTGGCCACACATTAGCTAGTCGCGGCTGCTTGGAGTAGTCGTAACATAAGAAAATACAATTCTTTATCCATGCTGCGATGACTGCTTTGCTTACACGCTGACCCAGAGTTTTCGGTTGGTATGATAATAACAAGGATTCTGATTTTCTGAACTCCTTTGTTCTGAGTATGTAAGCCTTTACTGCCCTTCTAATATCTAATGTATGCCACTTCCTCTCAAGAGGTTGTACCGGCTTTGGGCAAAATGTTGGTAAATGAATAAATTGTGTCTGTGAAATAATGACAAACTCTTGGGTTTGAAGGAAGGGTCAAACCCCAACGTCTGCTTATCCTGGTCAAAAACGCACAGGTTTGCATTGATTGATAACGCAGCTAATTCTGATACTTTCCTAGTAGATGTAATATCAAGGAAAAAAACAGTCTTTAAAGATAACAGTCTCAACGATGTCTCTATCAGAGGTTCAAATGGTGGCGCTGTTAGAGAATTTAACACTAGATTCAAGTCCCAAGACGGGAACCTATGTACTGTTGTGAATGACAACAATGTCACCCCTTAGGAAACGCTTAATATGTGTATGTCTTGTGAAGGATTCCATGTCCTATCATATGTTTTCTGTGTTGACTCTCTGTGTGAGCCCAGGATAGTTTTTACTACCCTGTCCGTGTAACCCTGCTGAGTCAGAAATCGCCTCTCATTCTCCCAGCTGCCAGACTCAACCACTCTGGGTCTGGATGGTACACTGGCCCTTGGCTCAAGAGATCCTTCCTCGGAGGCAACTTCCATGGAGGCCCCCCAGGTTAACTGTAGCACCAGTGGGAACCATGGTCTCCTTGGCCACAGCGCACCAATCAATATCACTGAGGCCTTCTCCAGCCGAACCTTTATCAAGACTTTTTGAATAATACGAATTGGTGGGAAAACTTACTGAGTCCCTGGAGGTTGCTTCGCCGGAAGCACAATGAAAGTCTCCGCATCTTTGTCTGCAAACCTGGAAAAAATACCTTTTTAATTCGGCATTAATTCCCAGTAGCAAACAAATCGGCTAGTAATGGTCCAAGAATTTTTTCTCTCTTGGAAAACTTCCACATTCAGCAACCTTTCCCTTGGATGCAGAGCATTCCTGCTCCGTAAATCCACTGGAATATTTAGTTCTCCTTCCAAGTGTCCTGCTGTAAGCGGCAGCACATTTCTATCAGCCCATCGGAATACCCGAGTGGACTCCATCACCAGGGCATCGAATGCAACCCGCCTTGTTTGCATACATAGGCTTTGGTTGTTACATTGCCTGTAAACACCTTTACATGTTAGCCCCTCATCAGGTGCAGGCATTTTTGGAATGCCAGGCGGACAGCCTTGAGTCCCAAATAGTTGATACTGAACTTCCTGTCAGCCGCAGACCACTGGCCTTGTACTGAATAGCCTTTGCAGTGGGCTACCCAACCTGACAGGCTCGCATCCGTTGTTATGTGTACTGTTTTCCGCACCTACAGAGGAACCCCTGAGGTCACATTCCACATTTACTGCCACCAGGACATACCCATCCGGATATGCTGTGGTACTTCCACTCTGTAGTGTTTCCTCCTTGCAATTGCTAACTGATGCCTCAGTAGCAATCATTGCAAAGGTTTCAAATGAAAGCTGCTCTACTGGACTAACTGTGTTGCTGACACCAGCAGACCCAGCACTTTCGCCAACTGCATTAAGTCCATTGAGGAGGTCCTCCTTAACTTGCAGACTGCCATTTGAACTTTCTCCACCCTTTCGGAAGAAAGGTACAGCCTTCCTGTTGCCGTATTCATTCGAGTTCCTAAACGAACCCATAGTCTGTCAGAACCTGTATAGTCAATTCCAAGTCCTGTCAAATTGGCCTTTGATTGTGCTTTTACCCAGATGTCGTGTAAATAAGGATACAAGGGAATCCCTTGTAGACGTAGGAAGGCTATCAGTGGCACCCACAGCTTTGTAACAACTCTTGGTGCTGACGCCAGGCCAAATGGCAGGGCCCTGAACTGATATTGCTTGTCCTGGTAATTGAATCATAAGTATCTCCTGTCATCAGATCTCATCAGTATGTGCAGATATGCCTCTTTCAGGTCTATCGATGCCATATAATTTCCTAACACCAGATTCTCCTTTATAGTCTGTAAGGTTTCCTTTTTTAACTGAGGTACTTGAGATTCAACACCGGCCTATACTTTGGCTACGGGACCATGAAGAATACGGAGTATACTCCCATATACCTCTGTTCTTTCGGTACCTCCTCTATCGCACCTATGTTTAGCAAGTGAGTTATCACGTGGAATACCACCTTTCTTTTGGCCTGCTCTGCTGACAGTGTCAGTGTCAGAAAACCTGTCTCTCTTGGTGTCTCACGGGGAAAAAATAAAAATTTTGTAACCTTGGGTTACTACTCCTAACACTCCACAGTCTGATGTTACTTGAGACCCGAAAGACTGAAGTCTTCCCGCCACCTTTTGATGTTTGTAATCAATATAGAGTTTTCTTTCGCTTGGCCTTGTTTCTTTCCTTGGCCTTGTTTGTTATATTGGAATCATTTTGCACACTGAAATCTAGGTCTGCTCCATTGATTACTACCTGTTCTATAGTTCATATTTCCTCCTGTATATTCGTAAGATCTGTCTCTTCGAAAGGAATAATTTGCATTCCTGTAATTCCTCCTCTCTACCCTTCTCTTATGTAAAGTGGCATAACTTGTTTTTTCTCCAAGGCCTTAGTTCCAAACAGGAGTTCTCCCTGGAAAGGAACGTAAGCCAAGTTTTTTACGGGACTTCTGGTCCGCTCCCCAACAACACAGCCATAATGACCGGCTTTCTACTGTCAGCATGCTTATGTTCCGTGCTGCCAAGGTTACGGAATCTAAATTCACATCTGCTACCTATTTAGGCACCTTCTGAATCCGCTCCACTGCTTTCCAGAGCTCCTGCATATTAAATTCTGGGTCTCTAGAATGTCCTGAGACCACATTACCGCTGCCCTAGCTAATATTGAAGCGGCAGCAGATTCTTTAACAGTAGCCGACACTGCTTCATGAGCTTATCTCAGTACAGAATCTTACCTACGCTCATCCATTTCCTTCAGCTGGGTGTCCCCCTCCCTAGGGAGAACAGCCCCGAAACCAATTTTTCAATTAAAGCATCCACAGGAGAGACTTTTAGAAATTCCTCATGCTCTTTCGGAATAGAATATAACTTGGCATGGAACCGTAATAACCTCCTTGTGCATTTTAGGCATGGGAAACTACATGTTTCTCGCCTCATTATTCCTAAAGAGCGATGCTAGTTTACATTCCTTATTCTCTTTTTTCAAGGTGTCCTTGTCACTATCTAATTCCAATGTTAGAAGTACTGTTCTCAAAGTTCCCTTAAAGAAATCTGCTTCAAAACATCCTATTTGTCTCTGATCCATTGTCTTCCTCTATGTCTGACATCACCATCTTCCATAAGCATTACTAAGAAATTCCTACTCTGAAACAGTTTTGCTATTTTCCTTATACTGAGAGGACAAAGGTTTTTTGTTTGTTTGTTTTTTGGTTGGTTTTTTTTTTTTTGCTGCCACGGTTTCTGTAAAGAAAATACTTTTCTCCTTGCGTCTGTAAATCCTCATGTGACACCGTCTATTGGCCATTAGAATTCACATTTACTGGCCTACTAATGTTCAATTGCTGTTGTAGTTGCGTTTGTAAGTTATTTTGGTTATCAGAATTGCGACCCGCTTGTATGGCCATGCTGCCACTTGTGAAATTATTATTTGATGTGCGATCAGCACTGATTGAAACTGTGCTGCCACCACCTCCAAACCTCCAGTGGTCCCTGCTGAGGTTTGGGCCTGTGCTGCCAAGCACTCACCAACCATCCTTACAGGAATTGGCTAGGTTCCGCCGGACAAGAGGAAAACATCCAGCTTCTGGGTGGCTGGTTCAACTGCGCCATTTTCTGCCGAGGCTGCTGTGGCAGTTTTAAGAATGCCCACAGCCTTGTCACCTTTTGAGGCTGAGCTAGTGCGCACGCACGGCGCCCCACTCAAAATGGCGTCGTCAGCCTTTGAGTATCCAGTTACCTCAGTGAGCGCGTGCGGTGCCACATTCAAGATGGCGCCATCAGCCTTTGAGTGGTCAGTTACCTCAGTGAGCACATGCGGCGCCACACTCAAGATGGCGTCGTCAGCCTTTGAGTGGGCAGTTACCTCACACGACGCCATCTTAGAGTTTACCTTTCCTAGATGGCGTCCGAAACTCTTACCTGTAAGTTTATCTCTTGCTGCTGGATTTTTTGGGAGCTTCTAACCCCCTTGCTTATTCTATTTCCTCACCTTTTTAGAGGTTGAAGAAATGGTCGAAGGCTCTTTGCTAACAGCGAGTTCTTAATCATCTGCCTCACTTTCACTGGAGGACAGGAAAAAATATTACGGAGCTCGTCAGCACACTGCTCTTCAGCAGGTTGCTGCGTAGTTGTTTTCTTGCTCCGGTTGAAGGCCCTTTGCTGACAGCGAGTTTTAAATCATCTGCCTCACACACCGTGGAGGACAGGAAAATGTTACGGAGCTTGGCAGCATGCTGCTCCTCAGCAGGTCGCTGCGTAGTTGTTTTCTGCGCCCTTGCTCCGATTTCCATGTCCAAGAGCCGTCATACAACGGTCATCTGGACGGTACTCTATTTATTAGTGTCCGAGCCCAAATCATTGGTGCTACAGTACACTTCGTCTGTCAGGGCCATTTTTGCTTCAGAGGCTTTTCAATTGCCATTTCTCCTCCTTCAACTCTCTTCTCTCTGATGCACCTCAAATCTAATCCGATATCTATATTTGTTCCTATATCGCCAGAGAGGGACTTAAACGCGTCTTACTGCACGCCAGGAGAAACAAAAACTGCCGGGAGAGGGACAGGAGTCGGTTTAACGATTTTGGAATTCTAGCTCGAGGACGGCTCCTGCGTCAGGCTGGCACGAGGATCAAAACCCAGGCATAGTGGATTGATCCTCCTGTCAGCCCAAGAATGAATAGGTATATTTGTCTTCTATGTGGAAGAAGCTTCAGCTTTGATACAGTCATTGACTTTCATGTGAGAACTCACAAAGGGGAGATTTCTTTCAGTGGTGAGGTGCATGGAAAGATCATCACTGTTAGGAAAGCCCTCACTTCCCATCAAAGAATGTACATGAGTGAAAAACCATTTCAGTGCTTGGAGTGTGGGAAGCTCTTCAGTCTGAGGACACTCCTCAGTGGTCATCAAAGAATTTGCACAGGGGAAAAGCCATTTAATAGCTTAGAATCTGGAAAGAGCTTCAATCAAAAGGCACACTTCACTTCTCAACAAACAACTCATACAGGAAAGAAGCCATTTCACTGCTTGGAGTGTGGAAAAAACTTCACTTGTAGGCAAAGACTCTCAGATCATCAAGTGTCTCACATGGGGGTGAAACCATTTCAGTGTTTGAGGTGTGGGAAGAGATTTATTCGGAAGATACACCTCACTTATCATCAAAGAATTCACACAGGGGAGGAACTATTTAAATGTTTGGAGTGTGGAAAGAGCTTTAGTCAGAGGACACTCCTTACTCGTCACCAAGCAACTCACACTGAAGAGAAACCATTTAAATGCTTGAGACGTGGAAATAGCTTCAGATGAAAGACAGCTCTCAATTGTCATCAAGCAACTAACACAGGAGAGAAATCATTTCAGTGCTTAGACTGTGGGGAAAAAATCAGTTGTAGGCAAAGCCTCTCAAGTCATCAAGCAATTCACAAAGCAGGGAAACCATTTAAATGTCTGGAGTGTGGAAGGAGTTTTAGTCGCAGGTCACACCTCAATCGTCACCAAAGAATTCACACAGGGGATAAGCCATTTAAATGCTTGGAATGTGGAAAGAGCTTCAGATGGAAGACAGCTCTGTTGTCATCGAGGAACTCACACAGGAGAGAAATTTCAGTGCTTAGACTGTGGAAAAAAATTCAGTTGTAGGCAAAGCCTCTCAAGTCATCAAGCAATTCACAAAGCGACCATTTAAATGTCTGAAATGGAAAGAGTTTCAGTCGCAGGTCAAACCTCAATTGTCATCAAAGAATTCACATAGGAGAGAAGCCATTTAAATGCTTGGAGTATGAAAAGAGCTTCAGATGGAAGACAGATTTCACCTGTCATCACAGAATTAACCATTTCTCTCTAAACAGGGAAGAAATCATTTAAACGCTTGTATGGAGACAACTTCCAACAGTGAGTGGGGAGATGCTCTTGGCTGCATCTTTGGAGCCAAGAGAGCTTGCACAGTAAAAGTGCTGGCCAGTATGATGTCTGGCTGAAGATACTGCCTCTGGATTAAAGGAGGAGTGGAAGATCACTCATTAGAATCCAGAATTCCCATTAGTTGTGAGTATGTGCTCTAAGAATGGGAAAGACTGAGGGAGTGACATCTTGTCCTTGCTATGAAATGTAGCTGTTTGGATCTGAGGATGTCCTGGCCCTATGGCAGCAACCTGATTTTTTTTTTTTAAAGCAATGCTTAATTTAGATAGATAGACCTGCATTGATTTTTGTGTTAACTTTCGCAACTACATTTTAATAACAACTGGACTCCTTAAAAAAAAAAAGACTATTGCTCATGTGTAATTGTCTTTTTTCCCCCCTTTGGTTTGTGACTTTCTCATGTCTCCTCCCTTTGTGTATTTGCTGGGAAATTCTGGATGTTATGCTGCTTTATCAAGTTGTGAGAATATTTGGTATTGTTTTCTGACATTGAACAGAGCTCAATATGATTTCAACTATGCAAATTAAATATTGTCTGGATAATCCTGAGGAAATGTCAGATTGCTTTTTACATTTCGGGGCAGAATTCAGACCATTTACATCATCTATAGAACAAACATTTGACAAGATTACAGCAAAATTGGCTTCATTGGGTGATGAAAATGATAATAAGGAACAGCAGCAACGGTTTGATGATCAGACAGTCCACCAAATGGAAGGATATAGAGATGCAGTACAGGGGACTATCTCTGATTTGGATATAATAGTTCTGACCAGATGTCACATGAGATATGTCATATTTGGACTGTTCAAGGAATGGAGGAGAGGTCCCATCATCTCCAATTCTCAAGATACAAATTCAGAGTTTGGCCAGAGTGATGACAGTGTCTGAGGAAATTCTTGACAGCTTCATTTTGAAGTTACAGGAAGTTCTCTTGTGGGAGGAAGATTTTTCAGTGGGGAAGGATGAATATAAGTTGAGGGTGGACTTATTAGTGGACAGATGTTTTGCTGTGAATGGGTTTGCTTGTTGGGTGATATTTTCAAATCTGGATTTGTAATTAAAAGAATCCAAGACACTGTTTAGTGCTGGTTTGGTTAGAAAGCAATTTTCTGAGTTTGTCTAAACAGGAACTTGCTATTGTAAAGGGAAATCAGAAGTTAATAGTAGTAATATGTGGTTTGTCAGACAAAATGGTTGTTGAGTTTTGGTTCAGGTATATATGATGAAATTTAAAGGTAATGTTTAGGTTATTATAGTTTAATGATATATTAATAGAATATTTTAATGAATAACTATAACTTTGTAATAGTTATGTTAGAAGCATTAATTGGATTTTAGGTATTACTAATTACTTATTTTAGTAAACTTCAGATTAAACAGCTAACTTTAAATGATATATTATTTTGGAATAGAATGATTAGAATTATTATTAGGTTATTATTCTCTGCTTGCAACAGAGATGGGAACCATTTGCTTAGTCAGATTTATTTTAGTTGTTAGCTTTTTGTTTGTCCAGTTTGACTGTGTATCTTGATTGTGTTATTGTCTTATTAGAAGGTTTGCTGTTTATTTTAGTTTGTGTCTATTACAGAACTCCACAATCTGTTCTAAGTGTAGTTGGCTGTTAAAATTGCCTCCCCACAAAACTTAGAACTCATGTTTGCACCAATTAACAGCAAATCTTTCATTGTTTGCAGCAACCCCACATGCCTCTTTGCAATGCCATTCTCTGAGGGAGTAAAAAAGTTCATTTTTCTCTGAAAATATACCCTTTTTTCTCAGCCAATTCTTGAAATTTCCAGCCAGAAATTCACCCTGTCAGCCTACAAAGCAGCAACTGAGACCAAACTTTCTCTCAACATATGCACACCAGTTTTTAAACACTTCAGACTCGTTCTCCAGCAGATAGCAGAACTCATACCTACTGAAATCATCAACTAGCAAGAACACCTATCTTACCTCTTCTTCACTGGGATTGAAAGGACCTGTCAGATTGGCATGGACCAACTCAAAAGGCCTCTTGGAAACTCTGTCACTCCATTTGGGTACAGAATACGCCAATGTGCCTCTGTCTGGGGGGAGATCCCAAGGAGGGTGGAAAACAGGTTAGTCAACGCATCTAAAAAAAGCCCTCGAGTGTTTATAGCCCGTGAGGAGCCAAGAATGGAATGGAGGAACCTGACAGTCTCATTTTTCCACAACAATGTTATAGTTTAGACATTCCATTGAATTCTGGGGTTTCCATTAGAATTCTCATTAAGGGAGCAGTTTGGCAAAAGTGTAGCGTAATGGTGCATTGCACAAGTAATGGCCTAAATCTCTGTATGTGTTATCCACAATTCCTTCTGTATCGCTACAGCCTCAGCAGTCTTGTTTTTTGTTTCTGCTCTTATATTCAGCTCCTGTTTGCATTGCTGTTGTTATTAAAGGTTAATTTTGGTTAATGAACAGTTTGGCTGTCTGCACATGGTATCCTCTTTGCAGTAGGGAACCATCACATTTCACCATTTTCCAGGTTAACAGGCTGAGTGATTGTCACACAGGTGAGAAGTGTAACCAGCCCTCTCAATATTGCTAGTCCTAGGTTTCCACAGGTTGCTTGCAGATTAACAGCAGTGCTTTAGGCAAAGGCAGGTACTGCTAATCCCATGATTCCACAGGAAGGGGCCAGAGGAATAATTTCACTTCATCAGTATACTTCAGAACCGACCCTCCCTGCCTGTAGATGCGAAATGCAAGCCAAGAGGTGCAAAATGCAAGCCAAGAGTTGCACCAACAGTTCTCAATAAATGATAGCACTCCTCCATCCTCATCCTGTGGAACTCCTGGATCTGCAGTTCACCAAGGCCACAGAGCATTCTGGCCCACAAGTGTAAATGGCCCTTTCAGAATTGCAAATCCTATGATTCCACAGGAAGTGGCCAGAGGAATAATAGCAGTTTAACAGCATATTGTAGAACCACCCTGTCTGGTGGTGAGAGAGAAAAGAGCACTTAGAATCATAGAATCATAGAGTTGGAAGAGACCCTAGGGGCCAATGAGTCCAACCCCATGCTATGCAGGAACACCCATCAAAGCATTCCCAACAGATGGCCATCCAGCCTCTGCTTAAAAACCTCCAAAGAAGGAGACCCCACCACACTCCATTGAGGCAGCCTATTCCACTGCCAGACAGCCCTGACCGCCAGGAAGTTCTTCCTGAGGTTCAAGTGGAATCTCCTTTCCTGCAGTTCGAATCCATTGTTCCTTGTCCTAGTCTCTGGAGCGGCAGAGAACAAGCCTGCTCCCTCCTCAACATGACATCCCTTCAAATATTTAAACATGGCTATCATGTCCCCCCTTCTGCAGACTAAACATACCCAGCTCCCTAAGGTGTTCTTCATAGGGCATGGCTTCCAGACCCTTCACCATTTTGGTCGCCCTCCTCTGGACACGTTCCAGCTTGTTGACTTCCTTCTTGAACTGAGAACTGGACACAGTATTCCAGATGAGGCCTAACCAATGCAGAATAGAGTGGTACCATTACCTCCCTCCATCTAGACACCATACTCCTATTGATGCAACCAAGAATCGCATTGGCTTTCTTGGCTGCTGCATCACACTGCTGACTGCTGTTCAGGTTGTGATCTACCAAGACTCCTAGATCCTTTTCGCACGTACTGCTATCCAGCCACATGTCCCCCATCCTACACTTGTGACTTTCATTTTTTCTGCCCAAGTGCAGGACCCTACATTTTTCTCTGTTGAAATTCATTTTGTTAGCTTTGGCCCAGCTCTCCAATCTGTCCAGGTCGTATTGAAAGTTGATCGTAACCTCTTGTGTGTTAGCAACCCCTCCCAGTTTAGTATCATCTGCACATTTGATCAGCATGCCCTCACTCCTTCACCTAAATCATTGATGAACATGTTGAATAGCACTGGGCCCAGGACAGAACCCTGTGGCACCCCACTAGTCACTTCTCTCCAGGATGAAAAGCAGCCATTCGTGATCACCCTTTGGGTTCGGTCGGTCAACCAATTACAAATCAACCTAACAATAGCCCTGTCCAGCCCACATTTTACCAGCTTCTTTACAAGAATGTCATGGGAAACTTTGTCAAAGGCCTTACTGAGGTCAAGATATGCTACATCTACAGCATTCCCTTCATCTATCAAGCTTGTAACCCTATCATAAAAAGAGATAAGATTAGTCTGGTATGACTTATTTCTGAGAAATCCATGCTGGCTTTTAGTGATCACAGCACTGCTTTCTACTTCCACCACAGGCTTTTACAATGCTATTCACCTTCCAATTCCCAAGGTTTCCTAGAATTCATGGTTTAGGGAGGGCCACTGAGTATTCTCATCCAGAGAACTGACAGGTCAGAGAACAGTACAAATCCCATAAGTCAGCAGGTTGTGAGAGATAAATACACAATACAATAAACAGAGAACACTCATACTGACAACCAGAACATCCTTATTCGGGAATTTGAATTGTACAAACAGTTTCAAAAATAACATGTTTGTAACGTCATTCAAGGAATCCAGAACAGTACAGCAAGAATAGCAAATGCTTTCAACTGCGGCAGGCAGACCACGCACAGTCAAAGTCAGGTATGACACAGTGAGCCAACAATGCTCCTTGCTATAGCTATTCTCCCCCTCCCCAACTCTCTTGCCACCAGATGCGCTGTAAGGAAGGGCAGTAGAAGGAATGTTCATAGGCGCGGGCATCCGGAGATCAGGGTGCAGAATATGCCCCTTTGATTCAAAAATGTTATGGAGAACCACACAGACCAAGACCGCTGGCAGAAAATTCTTCTCTGACATGGTCAACGGAACTAACAGGCAGCCCCATCTGGTCTTCAGCCTCCCAAAGGCCTGCCTCACCACATTCCAGCAGCGGTTGAACATTCTATTGAAGGCTATTTTTTCTGCATCCAAATGGTCTCCAAAGGGCTTTATGAGCCAACAGCAAAGGGGATACACCCCATCTGTGAGGATGAGTGGGCTGACCTGCACTGTCATTTATGGTGACAGTGGGGTCTCCTGGGACAAATAGGCCAGCCTCCATAGCCTGCCTCAGAGCAGAATGGTGGAAGATACGTGCATCATGGATTCTCCCTCATACCCGGATTCAATGTCTATGAATCTCCTAATGTGGTCAGTAGTTCCCTGGAGCAGGCTGGAGAAGGAATTCTTCCAGTTAATGAACTCCTCCACTCTTCCTTTAGGTGGATATACAGGGATGTGGGTCCTGTCAACAGTGCTGACACACGGAGGAAATACCAATTCCTGGAAGCCATACATGATCTGTGGGTAGGTGGACAGAAGAATACAGAGTCACTAGACATGTCAGAGCAATCAAACCAGCATCAACATATAGGTTTAAAGCCACCTTTTTCCCTCCCACGCATCTCCCATGTCAAACTTGCATGCTATACACAGATTCCCACAACTCCTCCTCTCATCATTGGTGTATCTAGCATCATATGTTTTCAAAGGTCATATTGGAGAGCTGCTGAACCAATGTTGCAAATAACACTTGGGCAGCACTGCACATATTTGGAAGGGGAAAGGAAGAACTCACCTTGTGATAGTCACCCAAGCAATCAGTGGATGCCAGCAGGACATGCTCAATTGCCAGGCAGACCTCAACAGCAATCTCTGCTACAGTGGAAATGCTGAGACCAAAGATATTGGCAGTCTTCCTGTAGATGAGAGGGGTGGTGAGGCACCAGACTGCTGTGCAACTCATTCCTTGATAGGAATGGGATCTTTCATAATGGTGCTGAGTGCTCCACGTAGGGATGCAGATGCTCTGCAATTTCAAACAGCATGGCCCGTGTCATCCTCATAGAATCATGGAGTTGGAAGAGACCACAGAGGCCATGCAGTCTCACCCCCCACTATGCAGGAACACACATCAAAGCATTCCCAACAGAAGGCCATCCAGCCTCTGCTTAAAAACCTCCAAAGAAGGAGACTCCACCACACTCTGAGGCAGCATATTCCACTGCTGGACAGCTCTGACCATCAGGAAGTTCTTCCTGAGGTTCAGGTGGAATCTCCTTTCCTGCAACTTGAATCCATTGCTCCTTGTCCTAGTCTCTGGAGCAGCAGAAAACAAGCCCGCTCCCTCCTTGACATGACATCCCTTCAACTATTTAAACATGGCTATCGAGTCCCCTCTTAACCTTCTCTTCTGCAAACTAAACATAGCCAGCTCCCTAAGCCATTCTTTATAGGGCATAGCTTCCAGACCCTTCACCATTTTGGTCCCCTGAAGCAGTAGAGCCACAGATTGTCCCATGTCACCAAAACCTCTCTAGTCCACCAGGTCCGATGCATATGCTCCCTCGCCCACCATCTCCTGGGGTAGGGCATGCTCCCCAAACAGCAGACTGCATAAGGGCTATGAGATGGGATGTCTGCCTCATCAAAAATCATGTCCAGCAACAGCAGCAGCAGCAGCAAAAACAAGATAGTGGGATTGTTGGATGCAGCAGCTGAGAGCTAACAAGGACTTTAATTTTCTCTGATCCTGCTGCCATTCCCCTTTTCAAGAATGCAATGGCAGAGCTCACGATGAGGCCCGCTTTTAAAAGTGTTAAAACACATTCCGGATCCAGTTAGAGCAATTTCTTTAAGCCCACTTAGTAAAAAAACTGGCAGAGACAAAAACTTTTGAAAGCTCCCTTAGCGAGCCAAGCTATCCACTATTTAAAACACTTGCACTGCTTATTTTAAAAAGTTCATAATAGTCTTTAAAGTATATAGAAGTATTACTTGCTAAGTTTACATGTTGTTCTCATCAGCTGAGAGACCTCCTTAAACGCTGAAAACTTGCATCAAGGAGGCTTAAGAAAGTTGGCTTGTGTCACTCATATCATGAAGCTGCTGCTATAGCAAGGCGGGACAAAATGGCTTCCTCAGTCCCTCTGGTCCTCTGCACCTCTTGTGGCCTGTCGTCAGTCTCCTCAGCGCCCAGATTGGGAATCTGGACTGATAGGGTGATCTTCGAGTCTCCCTTGCCTGGGAGACATTTCAGCTGGGTTTAAGAGTGCCAGCCCCTTTCTTGCTTAGCACCCTATCCTTCAACTGCACTTGCTAAAAAACAAAGCCACAGAACACCATGTCAATCTGGAAGTTGCCTCAAAAAGACATTTTGAGACAATAATGCTCTTGGAAAAAAATACGGGTTTTTTGTGGCATGTGATGGAAATGACCTTCACATCCACACGTAAGGCATGTTGGAGCAATTTCTTAAAACCTTGAGGGCTGCATCTGGCTCTCAGCGGGCACCTTGCCACCTGGAACTTAAGAAGATAACAGATTTTACTTAGTATAAGCTTTGCAGACTGTAGCCCACTTCATGGGTGCATGAAGAATTGCCTCACTTGGCAGATACCTTTAGCTGTGTTTGAGTTGGGTGTAATTAATGAGGTGAGATGGATTGGAACTGTAAAAAGCATAAACACTTACAATTCCTTACTTTAACTGGCATTACCAAACAGTAATGGTGTGGAAGCAGATATCCTAGCACAGATGACCTGCTTATGTACCTTTTGAAGAAAAGTCAAACAGGTACAAAACAGACTGTCTTCTACTGATAATTTTACGTTGTTCTGTATCTGTGCTTTTCAAATGCAACTATTTGTTCTTACTTTCCTCTGCATTTTGCCTTGTCAATCAGATAGGAGTCAGTGTCTTTGGAAACACCACTAGAAGTGTCTCTGCTTTGTTTGTACAGTCGACCTTCCATATCTGCAGGGGTTCTGTTCCAGGAACCATGCAAATAAGGAAAAATGCAAATACATGCATCCCATAATACCAAATGGAGGCAACATGCATGCAGGTGCTTCAGCACATCCACAGACACATTGCTGCCATTTTAGGTACAGGACTCAACGCTCCATGGTGTCTCAAGATCGCAGATCCAGAGGATGCAGGTAAAGATAGCCCACTGTACTATGTAAGGAATAAACATGTCTGCCCAACATGGTTTCCCTCTCCCTATTAATCACCATACCGGTCAGGTATATTTACTGAGAGGTAAAGTCATATGATTAATGCATTATTAAACAGAGATTTTACCTCTGGTATCTCTCTTTTGCATAAATATAGTAAAGCTATGGGATCCCATCTGATCGTGGAAGCTAAGCAGCCTCAGCCCTGGTTAGTACTTGAACTAGAAACCCCAACAAATGCCAGGTGCTGTAAACTATAATTCACAGGAGGAAATTGGAAAAGCATCTGAGTATTCCTTACCTAAGAAAAGCCTATGAAATTTTGTGTTGCCCTAAGTCAAGAGGGGCACTGGAAGGTACATACAAACGCATATCCCTGTCCTAATTCCAGCACTTTAAATGTTACACTTGTTCTCTAAGATGACCTTTAAAGTAGAAACAAGCATGAAGTTTGGAATAGTGGCAGAAAAAATGCAACAAATAAGGTACAAATGTACTGTATAGTTGCATAATAATGAAAAACAGTGACTTGAATAATTGGAATACTTTGCACAATATGCAAACCTTAATCCCACATTTAAGACAGTGGAGTAAGGAACTCAGGTTCTGTGAGGAGGGACCTGGCAAAACCACCTCTGAGTGTTCCTTGCCTAACAAAACCCTATGAAATTCAGGGGGCCATCATAACTCTACAAGTGACTTGAGGGCATATATCAGGCAGCCCAAGCAGTCGATTTGCCTGGGACAAAAAACAAAATGGATCTCTCTCCTGCCGCCCTGGATGAGTTGTGTCCTTTACACAGAGGAGAAAGAGCCGGGGGGGGGTTATCACTGCCCACCCCCAGCACCGAGTGCCTGAGGCAATGGCTTCATGTCATAGAATCATAGAAATCTATAGTTTGAAGAGACCACAGGGGCCATCCAGTTCAACCCCCTGCCATGCAGAAACACCCTCAAAGCACTCCCAACAGATGGCCATCAAGCCTGTTGGCCTAGTGGCGCAGTGGTTAAATGCCAGCACTGCAAGCCACAAGGTTGTGAGTTCGATCCTGCCCCGGCTCCAAGGTTGACTCAGCCTTCCATCCTTCCGCAGGTAGGTAAAATGAGGACCCAGCTTGTTGGGGGCACATATAGAAATG
Source organism: Ctenosaura bakeri (assembly GCA_948474755.1). Classification (NCBI taxonomy): domain Eukaryota; kingdom Metazoa; phylum Chordata; class Lepidosauria; order Squamata; family Iguanidae; genus Ctenosaura; species Ctenosaura bakeri. The sequence continues at coordinate 50,723 of CAOLHI010004539.1, forward strand.
TTTTGAAATACATGCTATTTATAAGTTGTTCGCCACCTGATCCATATGGAGAGGTGGGATAGAAATAAATAAAAATAAAAAATAAAATAAAAACCTTCAAGGAAGGAGACTCCACTACACTCCGAGGCAGCAGATTCCACTGCCGGACAGCCCTGACTGTTAGGAAGTTCTTCCTGAGGTTCAGGTGGAATCTCCTTTCCTGCAGCTTGAATCCATTGCTCCTTGTCCTGGTCTCTGGAGCAGCAGAAAACAAGCCCTCTCCTTCCTCTACTTGGCATCCCTTCAAATATTTAAACATGGCCCTGAACATGGCCCTTCCACGGCCTGAAAACAAACTGGGAGCAGAGCCGATGGGCTCAGCCCCCTCCCAGGGCTGCTGTGGAGGCGAGAGGAGGGGAGGGGGAAACCATGGCGTCCTTTGCCAGAAATGAAGGGCTGCGCGAAACATTTTCTGGGGGGGACGGGAGGGGGGAGTCCTTCCCCGCCCATCCCGCCCCACAGAGAGAGGGGTCTGCCCGCCTCCCCCCGTGAGCCCCCTGGGCGCTTCTCCTTAAGCCCTCCCCGTCGCCCTCCCTGAGGTTCCCCCCTTCTCCCTTGGCCCAAAGGCGCCACAGGCGGGAAGGGAGACAACAAGGGACGCTCTTTCTCTCCACTCAGAAAAGGAGGCGGGACGTTCCTCATCACCCTCTCTCTTGTCCTTGGCTCCGCCCCTTCCGGCTGTAGATGAGAACTTTCCTAGAGAGGCGCTGAGGGGGAACTAGGGAGGACTGTTTGGTATAGGGTTGGTTCCACTCTGGAGAAGCCGTCGGGAAATGACCCACTCCTAATAGGAACCCTCTGCTCGGCCCCCTTTCTGTGGGGAAAGAGAGGCGGGGAGACAGAAGGGAGCCTCGGTCCCCCCCCCACCCCAGAGTCTCTGGTCAGTTCCTCCCCCTTGGGAGCTTTTGTCTGAAGGAGAAGATATTCAGGGCGTCAGAGGGAGGGAGAGAGGCTGACTGGGAAACGCAGGGAGGGGAATGGAGGGGCGTTGATGGAGGGGGAAGGAGGCCCATGAGGAGCGGGGGGGGCGGGAGGGCCTCTGCAGGGACAGAGCTGGGAAGAACAGTCAAGAACCTCTTCATTCAGGTTGGAAGTGTTGTTTGGTGCTGGTTTTTGGTTGCTCAGGGTCATGTCCTGTCTTTTCTATTATTATTATTATTATTATTATTATTATTATTATTATTATTATTATTTTATTTTAGTATCCCGCCTCTCCATATGGATTGAGGCGGCGAACAACTTACAAATAGCATGTGTTTCGAAACATTTCTATACATGCCCCCAACAAGCTGGGTACTCATTTTACCGACCTGCGGAAGGATGGAAGGCTGAGTCAACCTTGGAGCCGGGCAGGATCGAACTCACAACCTTGTGGCTTGCAGTACTGGCATTTAACCACTGCACCACCAGGGCTCCTTTATTTATTTATTTTCTACAAGGCAGTTGGCCAAGCCCATAGTGCCCACAGTGTCACATCCTCTATTATCTCCTCACAACAACCCTGTGAAGTAGGCTAGAATAAAAAGTAGAGCTTGGTGAAATTCCTCAGTAGTGTTTCCTGATAGAGAATTGAACCTGGGACACATCAATAATAGGCTTATGTTCTAATCACTATACCATAGAGCCTCCCAGCCCATCTGCTGGTGGTGGAGCTGTTTATGAAATGCAGTGAGTTTTTAACACAGAGGGTAGTGCCACAGTTAGGCAGAGCAAAACAATTGCCTCAGGCTGCAGTTTCTGGGAAGAAGCCCCCCTCCCTTTCCTCTTCTCCTCTATTGGGTACAGAACTGTGGGCATCACAGAATTTGTCCTGACTTGAGGGCTGCTGCCTTCTCATCAAGCAGCAAAATGTCTTGCTCTGGCCCTGTAGGTGCTGTAAAAACATGAAAAAGCACTACAATTTCATCCTGGAGACATTATTTATTTATTTATTTTGTATCCCGCCTCTCCATATGGATCCAGGCGGCGAACAACTTACAAATAGCATGTATTTCAAAGCATTTCTATACATTAGAGTGATTACATGCCAATAAAGGGGCAAAGTGTGAAGAATGCCCCAGGAAAACGAAAGAGAGTGGGAAGTGAGGCTTTGTCAGGATAGAGCAATGAGGACAGTGCTGCATTGTATTAAGGTTTGGGTTTGTGGAGAAGGAAGAGGAGAGTGTGACATTTAAGCAAGGGAAAGGAAAGACAGGAGCCATTTCAGGCTTGAATGTTCGTGTTTTACCATGTATTTTAACCTTGTTTTAATTATTACCAGTATATAATATTATTAATTATCTCTTTAAATTTTGTTTTAATTTTTGTATTTCTTGATTTTTAACTTTTTACTGTACTGAGTCCTTCCCAGGAAAAGAGGAATATAAATACTGTTACTACCAATGATGTTGATGTGATTGTAAACAGTCTCCTAGCACATGAGAATGTAAATAATAGCTCCCTCCAGAAACACCTTGCTTTCATGCTCTATCCCTACTAATATTTCCAGTCATTTGCCTTACAGGACAATCTGGCAAAAAGAGAAGTGTCTCTGTTTGGAAACATCACCAGTCAAAGATGGAGAAGAAGGAATCTATAAGGCCTGAATTAGGAAAAACCCTTCTTGTTGCTCAGGCTGAAAGCAGTGACACATTCTGGGAAGGAATCACACAACACAGCCTGAGGAAGGACATGCTCACTTCAGATCTACATCATCAGCATTTCAGGCAGTTCTGCTATGATGAGGCTGAAGGGCCCAGAAAAGTTTGCAGCCAACTCTACAGTCTCTGCTGCCAATGGCTGAAGCCAGAGAGGCACACAAAGACTCAGATGCTGGACCTGGTGGTCCTGGAGCAGTTCTTGGCTGTCCTTCCCCCAGAGATGGAGAGCTGGGTCAGAGAGTGTGAAGCGGAAACGAGTTCCCAGGCAGTGGTCCTGGCAGAGGGTTTCCTTCTGAGTCAAGCAGAGGAGAAGAAGCAGAAAGAACAACAGGTGAGAATGTTTCATTCTGTCACTTTCAAAGGGCTGGGAATATTTGTTTTCAAGAATACCCATGCAAGCCCTTCTTTTTAGAAATCATCCGAAGAGTGGATGGTGCTCTCAGACCTTCTCCTCTTTCCTTTCTTTTTCTGATCCTCCTTTATTGTTCCTCCTGACTGCTTTTTCTGCTGCAGGACTTGATTTTGACAGGAAGAACTGAGGCAGAGAAGGATCTTTTTGAAACCAAGTGGGTCATGCTGGACAGGGGCAGAGTCTCCACCTCAGTGGGTAAGACAGAAGGGGGCTCTTTTCTTCCTGTCTCCTTCCTCTCGAGTAGGCTAAAGACAGGTAAGCTGTGTGAGTTGCTGCACTTGAACAGTTATGTATGTATTCAGCACTTTGTGACTAGGTGTGTATCAGGGAGGAAAGATCCAATGGAAGGCCCGCTTCTGTAGGTTGTTCTTCTGGCCACCAGGCAGCCCCAGAGTTTCATGTGCAGCCCCTGCCTCTTTCCTGTGTAGAGAAGAAGCTGACGGCCATACCCAGAAAAATAAGTGTACTGATGCATATGAAGGAGTCCTTAAGGATATTGTTCCCTTGTTCCTTTGCTTTGGGAACCAATCTTGGTTTTGAATTTTCAGTATATATGAGAACAGAGTCACAAAATGTGGCATTGTAAAGTGAACTGATGATGCTTCCAGCAACTCAGTTATGTTCCCCTTTCTCTCCTCCAGCCCATTTTCTCCTGAAAGAGTCAGTCGGAATTCCTTGTGTGCTGAGTGTTGCCATTCCTCATTGGACTCTTTGGGGTGGTTCTTTTCTTTTGATTTATATGCACGAGTTGGGGAAGGAACACGCAAAACAGCTTTCCTCTCTCTCCCTGGGGAGAATGAAAAATAGATTCTGAGTTTGAAGCTGGAAATAGCCTATCCTGACATCCATGTGCGTTCTCTGTAGGATATTATATGAATAAGCCCTACCTTGCTCTGCTCTCTGCACCAGCTTCATTCATCTAGATTCTATCCTTCTTGAGCCCATTTCCATGTATCAAAACATTCAATATGTTTCTAAAGGGGAAGGTGTTTTGGTTTTGAACTTTTCTTTTTTATGTATTTAACGCTGTAAACATTAACATCCATTGTGTAGTACACCATGGACTCTGGTGGCTTGAGAGGCATCAGACAAATAGATAAATAAATAAACTTTCTATAGTCACTGAATTTTCCAAACTTGGAACTGTTTTGAATTCCTGCTTCTTCCAACTTGTGTATGTTCGGTATAATTTTGTCTGTGTTTTGATGGCTATGTCAGTCAGAAACAGAATGATTGGTATGTGACTCTCCCTTTCTCCGTTTGTGTCCTTGACAGGAGATGGAACAGGAGCGTGGACAACACATGCTAGTCCATCTCATGATGATGACCCTCTTGGTGAAACTTCAGTGAGACTGGATCAGGTATGGGGCAGGATCCCTGAGGGGCTGGGTGTCCCTGACCCCCCCCCAGCTCCCTGGACCTGAAAGAATCTTTTCCATTCGTTACATTAGCCTACAGTGGCTGTCATGTTTGAACATTTAAATCTCATTAGGGAACTCTAATTTCCTTTTCAAATTAGCATTGGCCTTTTCTGTTGATGAGTAACATTTTTTTCTTCAGGTGACTTTTGAGGAGGTGGCTGTGTTTTTCTCTGAGGAGGAGTGGGCCTTGCTGGATTCAGGACAATGGGCCCTGCACAAGGAAGTGATGGAGGAGAATTTGGGGCTCGTGGCCTCTCTGGGTAAGCCCCTTTTTCACTCTTGTGGTTCATCAAATGTAACTGCCAAAATCATGATTGCCTCTTCAATATTATCGCATTTAAGAAAGCTGAGTCATCTTCGTCCAGCTGGAAGTTTCTCAGGCCATATCACACGAAGCCTTAAGCTAACAGAACTTTATCTAGAGAAGTGAAGGCCAGGAAAACAAAGAATTTGAAGGGGAATTTTTCCCCCCAGAGGCTTAATCACTTGGAAAAGTTAAAAAAAGAAAGGGTTATAGAACATTTTCTATTAAAATGATGAACAAACTATTTAAAACAGGATATTCATTTATTAATTCCCCAGCATAATTTCTAAAAAGTATGGGGTACATAAATTCTTACTTAAGGCTGTGTGTCAGAGGGCACAGCCGTCTCTGCCATGTCTAGTTTAGCCATTTTGCTATATTTCCTTCACAGCTGGGTTCCCATTGATGTTTGGGTGATGGGAGGGGGGAGTTGGTCAGAAGATGGGAACCAAGGTTGTTCAAGAGACTGGTACGAGATAGAGCATGAGAATGGTATATGTGTGGGAAAGAGCTGGGAAGGGCGAGAGGTGCTAAAAAAAAGTGAAATTGTCTGCTTATCTCCAGTTCCAGCAAGGATGTTATCTGTGTTCTGAAATTAACTTTTAATAAATGTTTTCTGTACCTTTCCATGAAGACTGCTTATTCAGATGAGACAAGGCCAGGCATTACACTATGTATAATACGTCACATTGTGGAAATTCCTGGTCTTGGTTTCTTTTCTTCTTCTTTTTTTGCATAGGAACAGGCACTTTATATCTGCTTCCACAAAATCAGACTATCTCTATTATATCCGCTTTACACTGTGGTGGCACAGAATGGACAAAATAATTTTTATTATTTTAGGAAGGATGTTTTTTTCTGCTCCCCCACCCTTCCCTCTATGTGTCCGTAACACAAAAATGCAGTTCAAAAAAGTAAAGTCAATTTCAAAAGTCAACAAAAATTCCTCATGTGAAACTTGTTTTGGCATAGAAGTATCATGCTTGGTATATCAGAAGGATTTCCAGGTATTAAATAATGTAATTCTCTTGAGCCAAGCATGATATTGGTATGCCAGTTCAAGTTTTACATCCTGCATTTTATGTTCCTAAAGTAACAAAATTACCTTCATTGTAGAAACTGTATTAGTATTGCATTTTTTCTATTTTTTTAATCCATTTGTCCCCCATGTCTTCAGAATTGTTGGAAGTTTTAGCTTGGGCTCCTTTAGGCAGAGAGGGGAGAACTGGGGTCCCTCAGAGGTATCCTCACCAGGGGCTTTGATTTCCTTCCCCAGTTGCCTCTGTGGTTCTCTCCAACCACCATTAAGAATGATAGATTGATTAGTTGAAGGGAAAATGATTTTGGTGGTTCACTCCTACAGGAGAACAGAGTCAAATTTCTCCTAGTTGATGCCCAGAGAGGCACAAGGAGGCTGCATGTGCTAGGAAGTTGAGCAATGTGAATTACCAAATGATTCTCTTTGACCTATCACCGAGGAAAGTATTTCTTTATTTTAAGGCTGGACAACTTGTGGCCCTCCCAAAGTCATTGGACTCCTATTCCCATCATCACTCACACATCAGCTGCACTATATATGGCTGATGGAGTTCAAATCTGAAAACAACTCTTGCACTCTGTGCTATGGCTAAAAATGCTCTTGCTGCATCTTAACTTGACATTAGAATCAACCTAAATAGTTCCTACCTACAGGCTTAGTGTAGACATTAAGGGATAATAAAAAAGGATAGGATGATTAAGAGGATGAAAACAGATTTAGCCACCAGTTCTTCAGATTACAAAATACTTGGAGCGTCCAGCTTTCAGGAACAGAGGGAAACTCATAGGAAGTTATCTCTCTGGAAAGCTAGTGGAGTCTTTCTGGACTCTCTGGACAATGCTAATCCTGTCTCTCTCTCTCCAGTAGCTTCCTCTTGTTGATGCATACAGGTGTCAGCTAACAAATTGTGTTAATGCTGCTGTTCCCAGGCTTTAGAACTTCCTTCCTAGACAGGATAAACCTGCACTCACCTTGTGCTCCTTTCCTAGGCAAGTGAAGAAACTTTTGTTTGAGATGTCTTTCAAGGCTGACAGCTGTAGGAGGAAAGGCCTTTCATGTGCTGTATTGCTTGTTTTTTGTTCCTTTTACTGGTTCATGGTTTTAACTATTTTTAGTAATATTAATAATTTAATTATAGTTTTAAGTTTACCATAATACAGTTTTTCAGCTATAAGCTGTGTTGATCCCCAGACTTGGAAAAGGGCAGGACATACATAAATATTCTAAGACCACCACTCTTGAGGTCAATGTGTTTATCTCTCTGGGACTCTGACCAGATCTTTCTCTCCTTTCCAGAATTAGAAAAGTCACTAGGTGAGAATGAAGAGGAAGCATGCAGGGTGTTGTCCAAAAGAGCTGATTGTTCACTAATGGAAGAGAATGGAAGAAATCCTGACTTTCAGCGGAAGAACAAAGCATCAGCTTCTCAGAGTGGGGAGGTCTGTCAAAATTCCAGCCAAGAAATGACACAAAAGAGGAAAAAAAGGAATAAATATATTTGCCTTCTCTGTGGGAGAAGCTTCAGTTTTAAAGCAAGCTTTAACTGCCATGCAAGAACTCATGCAGGGATGATTTCTTTCAACAGTGGTGAGTGCGGAAAGAATATCACTGTTAGGAAAGCCCTGATTTCCCATCAAAGAAGTTACATGAGTGAGAAACCATTTCAGTGCTTGGAGTGTGGAAAGATCTTCAGTCAGAGGACACTCCTCACTCGTCATCAAGCAACTCACACTGAAGAGAAACCATTTAAATGTTTGGAATGTGGAAAGAGCTTCAGTCAAAAGACAAGCCTCACTTACCATCAAGCAACTCACAGAGGAGAGAAGCCATTTCACTGCTTGGAGTGTGGAAAAAGCTTCACTCGTAGGGATAGCCTCTCAAATCATCAAGTGACTCACACAGGGGCAAAACCATTTCAGTGCTTGGAATGTGGAAAGAGATTCATTCGGAAGGTAGACCTCACTTGTCATCAAAGAATTCACACAGGGGAAAAACCATTTAAATGTTTGGAGTGTGGAAAGAGCTTCAGATGGAAAATAGGTCTTATGTGTCATCAAAGAATTCATACAGGAGATGAACCATTTAAATGCTTGGAGTGTGGAAAGAACTTCAGTCATAAGTCAAGCCTCACTTCACATCAAAGAAATCATACAGGAGAGAAGCCATTTCTGTGCTTAGTGTGTGGAAAGAGGTTCAGTCAGAAGAGAGAACTTACTTGTCATCAAAGAAGTCATACAGGAGAGAAACCATTTAAATGCTTTGAATGTGGAAAGAGCTTCAGTCACAAGTCAAGCCTCACTTCACATCAAAGAAGTCACAGAGGGGAGAAGCCATTTGAGTGCTTAGAGTGCGGAAAGAAGTTCGGTCATAAGACACATCTCACTTGTCATCAAGTAACTCACACGGGGCAGAAACCATATAAATGTTTGGAATGTGGAAAGAACTTCAGTCAGAAGTCACTCCTCACTTCTCATCAAGCAACTCATTCAGGAGAAAAGCCATTCAAATGCTTGGAGTGTGGAAAAAGCTTCAGTCACCAGTCACTCCTCACTCGTCATCAAAGAAGTCATACAGGGGAGAAGCCATTTAAATGCTGGGAATGTGGAAAGAGCTTCAGTCAGAAAACAGGACTTACTTGTCATCAAAGAACTCATACAGGGGAGAAACCATTTAAATGTTTGGAGTGTGGAAAGAGCTTCAGTCAGAAGGCATATCTCACTTATCATCAGGCAACTCACACAGGAGAGAAGCCATTTAAATGCTTGGAATGTGGAAAGAATTTCAGATGGAAGACGTATCTCACTTGTCATCAGGCAGTGCACACAGGAGAGAAACCATTTCAGTGCTTAGAGTGTGGAAAAAATTTCAATCGTAGGCAAAGTCTCTCAAGTCATCAAGCAATTCACAAAGCAGAGAAACCATATAAATGTTTGGAATGTGGAAAGAGCTTCAGTCACAAGTCAAACCTCACTTGTCATCAAAGAAATCACACAGGGGAGAAGCCATTTAAATGCTTGGAATGTGAAAAGAGCTTCAGATGGAAGTCAGATCTCACTTCTCATCAAAGAATTCACCATTTCTCCCTAAACAGAGAAGAAATCATTTAAAGGCCTGTATGGAGATAGCTTCCAACAGTGAGTGGGGAGATGCTCTTGGCTGCATCTCTGGAGCCAAGAGAGCTTGCATAGTAAAAGTGCTGGCTAGTAGAATGTCTGGCTGAAGATACTGCCGCTAGATTAAAAGAGGAGTGGAGGATCACTCATTAGGATCCAGAATTCCCATTAGTTGTGTTTACTTGTATGTGCTCCTAAGAACGGGATGGACTGAAGGAGTAACGTCCTCACTATGAAATGTAGCTGTTTGGATGTGAGGATCTGCTGGCCCTATGTGAATAAACTGCTTTTTTAAAAAATGCTTAATTTCACCTTTAAAATTACAAAAAGTGAAGAATTCTTCTGATTAAAGCAGAACACTAGAGACTCCACAGCTGCCTTCTTTGTGCAATTAAGAGCTGAATAAGTGTGTACCCCACAGAGTTGGGACAAACCAGTTATAAAATTGGGGGTTGACATCTTCAGAAGAGAATAATTAAGGATTTAAGTACGTATACTTTGCAAATAGACTGAGTTGCATTTTATTTTCAAGATGAAATTGGATTGTAACAAGATGAGAGAAGCTATAGTGTGAGAAAGTACAGATGTTACCTATTTGATATTGATACAACTGGCTTGCTGACAAACTTTGGTGTCATGCCCTGGATAACTCGCAATCTACAAATTCTACTCTGAGGCAAACTGTAGTGCTTATTTCCAAAGTTACTGAAACTAAACCATACATGGAGCTCACAGGTTTTATACCCACACATACAAGTTTTAGGTACACAAAGCGTGAATGGAGAGGATCGTAAATTTAATGTCACTCCACATATTTAGACATTTCCCAAATATGCAGTTGTTTACCCTTCTTTCATGCCTGGGGTAGGAACATATCTCCTGCCCCTTATCTTAGACCAGAGCTTTCCAAACTTTTCATGTTGGTGACACACTTTTTAGACGTGCATCATTTGGCGACACGGTAATTCAATTTTACTAGCAAACCGGAAGTTGAACTAGCTTATGTACTAATACAGACCGTTTAGCCCTTGATTCTTGAGCAGTTTCCTCTACAGCTGCTACATTTTGTTCATTGCAAACATCATCTTCATCAGCATTTCATTTCTTAATCAGAAACTTATCCATTTTAGGGGTAATTCAACTGCAGTGGAAATAACTAAATAAGAAAATAACAGCACTCCACCCTCTCAGTGATAAAAGTGAGAGAACAATCCCTTGTGGTACACACCTACAGAGCTCCCGTGCCTTTTCACACCTTTTCACATTCATGTCAACTCTTTCCACCTGATCAGGCATGCGCAGTTCCCAGAGGTCTATCTAGGGTGGGGCAAGTCAGCCCCCTTTCACCCTGTCCTGGCTTCCTGCCATTGCTCTTGCTGGAAAAAGGCCCCAATGAGAGCAACGGCAGGAGAAAGGCAGTGCCTCCCCAGTCCTGGCTCATTGCTGTTGTTGGGAAAAGGCCCCAGTGAGAGCAATGGCAGTGGGCCAGGCCTGGGGGCATGGGGTCTCTCTCTACCAAGGAGGTGACATATCAACACACTACAGGTGACACACTGTTTGGAAAGCCTTGTCTTAGTTCAAGTTCCCAAAACACCTCTTGATACTTTCATTTTTGCCTACTCTGATCTTCTCCCCTCAACAGGTATATTGTAGCAATGGACAATAAAGCAATTAAGCAATTTGAATCATTGGAATATACAAACAAGCTTCATACAGATACATTGTTGCAATAATTAACACTTAATACTTTGTAGTGCTCCAGATAAACTCTAGCATTGTCCCTGCACTGGCTGCCATACACTATTTTCCTATACATCCAGTAGACCCACTTTTGACATGGGCTACACATCCTGGCTAGACACAAATGAAATGGGTTAACTCTAAAACTGCTCAAAAATATTTGCAGGACTTTTTACAACGGATGGTGGAGGAGCTACGTGTAGAACTTTTAAACTTGAAGAGACATATGGCAGAGGCTGTGAGGAACAAAATCAAGGAGCTGTGGGAAGATGTAGACAAGAGAAGCATATAGAAAATCTGCCATGTGAAAGTGAAGGAGGTTGAAAATTATATGGAGAGACAAATCCAAGCTAAGCTAATGGAGGAAGCTACTGAATTGGAGGAGTTATATGACTTAGAAGCTTTGGTTTCTGCAACAGGGTTTCACAAGGAGGTGGCTAATTTAAAACTGATTTGTAATCAGAGCAAATTGATGGTTGAACAGAAGCAAATTGATTTAGTCTGTTTGATTGAAGGGAGTAAGAGAAGATGGGGGAAAGGGTGCTTTTTCAGGACAATTGTTTTAAAGTACTTTGTGGGAAAGGAAACTGAAATAGTGAATCTAAGAATTTGGGGAGGACAGAGCCCATGGAGAGGGTGGTTACAAGTTAAATTCAAAATGAAATGGCAGACACAAAAGAATGAAAACTGGATTGGCTTAATAAATGTAGAGGATTTGACAAGAAATGGTTTAGAAATACTGTGATCTAGGGGTATAAAATGTAAGAGATCTTCAGTTTTAACTAAATATTATGTAATTAAGTCAGCAATTAGCACTTAGTATTGATATCATTTATCATGTAGTGTGTCCTTTACCCTGTAAATCTAATTTGCAATGGCCTATAATAGAAAGCAGTTTTGAGATATTATGCTAAATATGTTAACCTTTGGCGGAAGAAAGTGCATTTTATTTTCCTTTTTCGGAACACATTCATCGGGGGAAGGGAAGAAGGGAAATGTTGGACGTAATTTTAAGGCTTGAATTGATTAGATTTACTGTTCTCCTTCAGAGTTCTCCATTATGGCCTTTGCCTTCTTAGATGACATCAAAATTATTATTTCCGTACAAATGCCCACAACTCTTACTTCAGGAAATACCAGGTTTAATACTCAGCACCTTCTGTTTTAGCAGGTCATTTCCTTACAAATACTGAGAACTTATTACCTCAAGAATCATCAGTTTTACTTTTATTTCACAATCTGGCAGTTTTTACCAAAACTTCAAAACCACTTTTATGTCTGTACCCCAATAGAGTCCATAACCGTTTTTGCCTGAGCTTAAGTACGTTTTTCACCTTCTGTATTTCCACTCCTTAGACCCTGGCCACTTCTCTCATCCTCTGTTTGTCTGGCTTGTGTCTGCCTCCTAGATCTAGTTGAAATCATTTTTAGCCTGTAGCTTTGACAGCTCAATTAACAACTCTTGGCAGTTCCATTTAATTCCACTTGTAATCATCCCACCTGACCACTAGATTCAACTACTACCATCTAGGCAAAATTCTCTATCGTGCTGGTCAAGAAGGAGGAAGGAACCCTCCAGTCAAAGTTCCATCAGGGTTCATTTCTTGTAGCTTCACAAACAGTGATGGCGACCTTGAATTTTATCTACCAAAAAGGTAAACAAAGCCTAGTGCTCACAGTCTATCACTGTCTTATTAGTCTGCTTAGATTTAAGAACTGCCACTTTTAAAAGTGTTAAACAATAAAGCACGTTCCAGATCCAGTAAGCCCACCTAGTAAAACAAACAAACAAATACCTTGCAGAGAAAAAAAGTTTTGAAAGTGTCCTTAGTGACCCAGGCTATCCACTATTTAAAACACTTGTACTGCTTATTTGTAAAAGTTTATAATAGTCCTTAAAGTATATAGAAGTATTACTTGCAATGTTTACATCTTAGTCCCATTAGCTGGGAGACCTCCTTAAATGCTAAAACTTGAATCAGTGAGGTTTAAGAGAGTTGGCTTGTGTCACTCATACCATGAAGCTGTTGCTCTAGCAAGGTGGGACATGATGGCTTCCCCAGTCCCCTCTGTCCTCTGCACTGTAGAGCACTGTCTTTGGTCTCCTCAGTGCCCAGATTGGGAAGCTGGACCAATGGGGTGATCTCCGAGTCTCCCCTGCCTTGGAGACATGTTAGCTGGTTTCAAGAGTGCCAAACCAGCTCCTTTCTTGCTCAGCACCCTGTCCGTCAGCTGTACTTGTTAAAACAAAGCCACACAACTCATCACTCTGGAAGTTGCTTCAAAAATACATTTTGAGACAATTCTTTTGAAAAAAATATATATGAATTTTTCCGTGTGGAATGTGATGGAAATGACCTACAGGCACACCAATAAGGCATTTTGGACCAATTTTTTAATCTCTTGGGGCACCATCTGGCTCTCAGCTGGCACGTTGCCCACCTGGGCCTTAAAAACTTAACAGATTTTATTTGGCATAAGTGTTGTATTAGCTCACTTCATGAATACATGAAGAATTGTCTCACTTGGCAGATACTTTTAGACGTTTTTGGGGTGGGAGGTGTAATTAGTGAGGTGAGGTGGATTACAAATATAAAAATTATAAGCACTTTAATTGCACTTTAACGTTTTAACTACACTTTAATCTTTAACTGGCATTACTAAACAATCATGAGGTGGAAGCAGACATCCTGGCGCAGATGAGCTGCTTATCATGTATCTTTTTTTGAACTATTTATTCTGTAGCACTGAAGGAAATCAGGCCATGTATTTTTCAAGTGCTGCTAGTTCCCAAGTGCTACTGTTTCTTACTTCCTCTGCATTTTGCCCTGTCAATCAGATAAGAGTCACACTTAGGCTTTTTGATATTTTCTTTTTCTTTTAAGTAATTTTTATTAAAATTTTAAATGAAAAAGAATAAAAAAAACCCTCCCCGCTTCCAGACATCAATTTCCCCAGTTGAATCTGAGTTTAACATTCCATTCCATATAAATATTCCATTCCATACATTATCTCTGTTTTACAACAACCATAAACTGTTACTTTTAACTTATATTTAACTATTTACATTTTATCTTTTACCACCTCATTCTGTCTTTCACCTTTCTCACAGTCTTTCTTTCTTTTCCCCATCTTATTCTTTTATCCAATTCAATACCTCTCGCCATTCTCTTTCAAAGCTCTGGATTGGCTTATTTTTGAGTGAAAAAGTTAACCTTTCTGTTGCTACCATATCCAGGACTTTGAATTTCCATTCTCTTATATCAATATATTTTCTTTCTTTCCAAAGTTGAGCATAAGTCAGTCTTGCTGCAGTTATTATATATACCAATGTCTTTTGATGAGTTCTTATTTCTCTTTGTTGCCCTAACATATTCAACAAATAAAGTTCTGGCTTAATTTCCAAGTTAAAATCATACAATCTTTGAATTTCATCATGTACTTCTTTCCAAAAATTTTGCTATATATTTTCAAGTACCCCACTAGAAGTGTCTCTGTGTTGTTTGTACTGTTGACCCTCCGCATCTGTGGGCGTTCCATTTCAGGAACTATGCGAGTAAGGAAAAATGCAAATGCAAATGCAAATACTAGACGTGCTGTGCTCCCACGTGCTTCAGCATGTCCATACACATGTCATTGGCATTTTAGGTACAGGATGCACAGTCCACGGTCTCTCAAAATTGCAGATCCAGAGGTTGCAGATAAAGATGGTCCACTCTATTACATAAGGAATATACAGGTGTGCCCAACTTGGTCATGGTTTCCCTCTCCCCGTTAATCACCATACCTGTATGGTATGTTTGCTGAGAAGTATTGGTATCCTATTTTTGCCTAAATATGCTAAAGATATGGGATCCCATCTGATCTTGGATGCTGAGCAGCCTCAGCCCTAGTTAGTACTTGGACTGGAAACTCCAACAAATGCCAGGTGCTATAAGCTACAATTCAGAGAAAGAAACTGGAAAAGCCCCTCTGAGTATTCCTTATCTAAGGAAACCCTTTGAAATTCATAGGGTTTCCATAAGCCAACAGGAGCACTGGAAGGTATGCACACACACATATCCCTGTCCTAATTTCAGCACTTTAAATATGACACTTGTTCTCTCAGATGAGCTTTAACTATAAAATCAAGTATGAAGTTTGGAACAGTGGGAAGAAAATAATGGAAAAACAAATCTACAGTACCTAAGTTGCACAACGAGAATGCAAATCAGAGTAACGTGAAGAACTAGAATAATTGGCATAATGTGCAAACTTTAAGCTCACATTTGAGAGAGGGGAATAAGAAACCCAGGTTCTGTAGGCTACATTTCAGAGGCAGGACCTGGCAAAACCACCTCCAAGTATTCCTTGCGTAAGAAAATCTGATGAAATTATGGAGTTGCCTTGATGGCAACTTGAAGGCACATATAGCCAAACATCTCCAATGCCTACAGGACTAGCCCTAGGGATCTATATACCTGAGACAAAGGACAACAATGTTTCCCCCTCTGGCCCCTTGGGTCGTTTTGCACAGCAAACAACTGGGAGGTTCCCACTGCTGACTCCCAGCACCGAGTGCCTGAGGCAATGGCTTCATTTCCCCTGGGGGGCGCCATCCTCACATGACCTGGAAAGAGGCTGAGAGCAGAGCCTGTGGGCCAAGCCTCCCTCCGGGCCTCCCTCACAGGGTTGTCGTGGAGGAAAGAAGAGGGCAGCCCTGGGGGTCCCCTCCTTGGCTCAAAGGCGCCCCAAGCGGGAAGGAAGACAACGTGACACCCTCTTTCCCTTTCAACAGAACCATTGCACCCTTTTCAAGAAATGAAGGGCTGCGCAGATGACTTTTCTCAGGAAGGGAAGGGAGGGCAGGGGGAGTCCTTCCTCACTCTTGCACAAATGTAGGATGGGGGACATGTGGCTGGATAGCAGTACATGTGAAAGGGATCTAGGAGTCTTGGTAAATCACAAGCTGAACATGAGTCAGCAGTGTGATGTGGCAGCCAAGAAAGCGAACACAAGCCTTGGTGCATCAATAGGAGTGTGGTGTCTACAGTGAGGGAGGTCATGGTACCACGCTATTCTGTATTGGTTAGGCCTCATCTGGAATACTGTGTCCAGTTCTGAGTGCCTCAATTCAAGGATATCGACAAGCTGGAACGTGTCCAGAGGAGGGCGACCAAAATGGTGAGAGGCCTGGAAGCCATGAACCCCTATGAGGATGACTTAGAGAGCTGGGTATGTTTAGTCTGCAGAAGAGAAGGTGAAGAGGAGACATGATAACCATGATTAAATATTTGAAGGGATGCCACGTAGAGGAAGGAGAGGGCTTGTTTTCTGCTGCTCCAGAGACCAGGACAAGGAGCAATGGATTCAAGCTGCAGGAAAGGAGATTCCAGCTGAACCTCAGGAAGAACTTCCTGACAGTCAGGGCTGTCCGGCAGTGGAATATGCTGCCTCGGAGTGTAGTGGAGTCTCCTTCCTTGGAGGTTTTTAAGCAGAAGCTTGATGGCCATCTGTCGGGAGTGCTTTGAGGGTGTTCCTGCATGGCAGCGGGTTGGACTGGATGGCCCCTGTGGTCTCTTCCAACTCTATGATTCTATGAGTCCCAACCCAAAGAGAGGAAGGGGGGGTCTGCCCTCCTTCCCCCTGCTGCTGCCTGGGGGCTTCCTCTTGCTCCACCCACCCTCCAGGGGCAGCCCTGGGGGGTCTCCCTCTCCCTCAAGGGAGGGCATCCCAGGCGGGAAGGAGGACAACTTGGGACTCTCTCTCCCTTCCAACAGGAATAAAAAAGGGTGGAGACTCTCCTCCAACCGTCACTCTAGGCCTTGGTCCCGCCTCTTCCGGCCATTGGTGAGACGTTTCCTAGAGAGGCACTGGGGGGGACGTGGAAGGACTGCCCGGGCAGAGGTTGGTTCCCACCTGGAGGGCTCTGGAGGAGGCGCTGGGAACTGGGCAGGCCCGGGCACGATCCCTCTGCTCGCTCGGCCCCCTTTCTGTGGGGAAAGAGAGAGGCGGGGAGCCTTTGTCTCCCCCACCCCGGAAGATTTGGTCAGTTCCTCTACCCCGGGGGAGTTTTTGGCTGAAGGACAAGTAGAGCTGCAATGGGAGGGAGGCTGACCGGGAAGCGCAAGGCAGGGAAATGGGTGGGGGGCGTTGATGGGGAGGGCAAGGAAGCCCACGAAGAGGGAGGGGAGGCAAGAGGGCCGCTGCAGGAGCAGGGCTGGGAAGAGCAAACATGGCATCTCTTCATTCAGCCTGGAAATGTTGTTTGGTGCCGGTTTTTGGTTGCTGAGGGTCAGAACTTCCTGACGGTCAGGGCTGTCCGGTAGTGGAATCTGCTGCCTCAATGGAGTGTGGTGGAGTCTCCTTCCTTGGAGGTTTTTAAGCAGAGGCTGGATGGCCATCTGTGGGGAGTGCTTTGAGGGTGTTCCTGCATGGCAGGGGGTTGGACTGGATGGCCCCTGGGGTCTCTTCCAACTCTACATTTCTATGATTCTATATATTACGTTTTTCATGAGAGGTTGGCCAAGCCCATGGCACTGACCGCCTCCTCTGTAATATCCTCACAACAGCCCTGTGGAGTGGGGCTAGGATAAAAAGCAGAGCCTGGTCAAATCCCTGCTCTGCATTTCCTGATGGGATTTTAAACCTGGGGCACACCCGTGTTAATCTTATGTTCTAACCACTACACCATCTAGCCTTTCAGCCAACCTGCAGTACCTTGGCTGGAGGTGGTGGTATTTATGGAATGCGGTGAGTTTTTAACGCACAAAGAATAGTGCCACCTTTAGCCTGAGTAAAGCTGTTGCCTCAGGCTACAGCAGTTGGGAATCAAAGGTGGAAAACCCTTAGTTCCTCTTCCCCTCTATTGGAGGGGCAGCTTGGCCTGGCGTGAGGGCTGCCAGCTTGTCCTCAAGCAGCAAAATGTCTTAGTCCTTATAGGCACTGTAAAAAAATGAAAAAGCACCACCGTTTCATTCAGGAGATGTCAGATTGACCATATTACAATAAATGGGCAAAGTAGGAGGAATATGCCAGGAAAACTGAAGAGAGTAGATACTGAGATTTTTTTTCAGGAGAGCACAACAGGAATAGTGCTGCACTTTTAGGAAGGAAGGAAGGAAGGAGAGAATCCATTTCCAGCTTGAATGTGATTGTAAACCATCTCCCTAGCACATAAGAATGTAAATAATAGCTTGTTCACCAAATACCTTGTTTTCTTCGCTGAGGTCTCTATCATCAGAAATGTTTCCAACTTTTTGGCTTGCAGGACAGTCTGGCAAAAAAAGAAGTTACTCTCTTTGGAAGCTTTACCAGTCAAAGATGGAGAAGGAAAAATGTATAAGGCCTGAATTAGAGAAAGATCTACTTGCTGTTCAGTCTGAGAGTAGTGGAGCATTCAGGGAAAGAACCACACAGCACAGCCTGGGGAAAGATATGCGCAGTTCAGATCTACAGCATCAATATTTCTGGCAGTTCCACTATGAGGAGGCTGAAGGGCCCAGAAAAGTTTGCAGCCAACTCCACAACCTCTGCTGCCAATGGCTGAAGCCAGAAAGGCGCACAAAGATTCAGGTGCTGGATATGGTGGTCCTAGAGCAGTTGTTGGCTGTCCTTCACCCGGAGATGAAGAGCTGGGTCAGAGAGTGTGGAGCAGAAACGAGTTCCCAGGCAGTGGCCCTGGCAGAGGGTTTCCTTCTGAGCCAGGCAGAGAAGAAGCAGAAAAAGCAGCAGGTGAGAGTAAGTCATTGTGGCACTTTCAAAGGGCTGGGAATAGTTATTTTCAAGAGTATCAGCTTAACCACTTTTTTCTAGAAGTCTTCCAAAGTCTCAGCCATCTCCTCTTCTATTCTTTTTCTGGGCCACGTTTATTGGTCCTCCTGACTTTTTTTTCCCCATCGCAGGACGTGATTGTGAAAGGAAGAGCTGAGGCAGAGAAAGGTCCTTCTGAAACGAAGTGCCTCATGCTGGACAGGGACACAGTTTCCACCTCCATAGGTAAGATTTGGCAGGGGCTCTTTTCTTCCTGGATCGCTCCTCTTGACTAGGCTGAAAACATGTGGGGTATGTGGGTTGCTGCACTGTTGGATGTATTCAGCACTTGGAAACTGCATGTATATGAGGAAGGAAAGATCAAATGGAAAGATTGCTTCTGTGCATTATTCTTCCAGACACCAGGCATCCAAGAGTCCCATCTGGAGCTCCTGCCCCTACCTCTGAAAGGAAGACCCTGGAACCTGGACTGTATCACCAATGACCATAGCCAGGAAAACCTCTTTCAGTCTCACTGAAGTAGTGAGGCATAATAAGGAATCCTTAATAATATTGTTCCCTTGT
Organism: Ctenosaura bakeri; assembly: GCA_948474755.1. Classification (NCBI taxonomy): domain Eukaryota; kingdom Metazoa; phylum Chordata; class Lepidosauria; order Squamata; family Iguanidae; genus Ctenosaura; species Ctenosaura bakeri. The sequence goes on from CAOLHI010004539.1 coordinate 69,746, forward strand.
TTGAGTTTAAATTGAAAGCTGCTCTAGGAACCGATCTTGGTTTTGAATGTGGGGAATATGTGAGAAAAGTACCTCCAAATGTAGCACTGTAAAAAAAAAACAGTAATAGTTCCAGCAACTCAATTGCATTCTCCTTTCTATCCTCAAGCCTGTTTCCTCCTGAAAGAGTAAGTCAAAATTCCTTGCCTGCTGACTGTTGCCATTCCTCATTGGACACTTTCCAGTATTTTCTTTTATTTTTTATGCATAGGTTAGGGAGGGAACACTCTGAGCAGTTCTCTCCCTCTTTAGTGAGAATGAAAAATAGATTTTCTGTTTGAATTTGCAAATAACCTATCTTAACATCCATATGCATTCTCTGTAGTGTTTTATATCAACAAGCCTTTCCTTGCTCTGCCTTCTATACCAGCTTTATTCTTCTCACCTAGATTTTACCTCTTGAGTTAGTTTCCATATATCTGAGCATTTAATGTATTTAAAAGGGGAGTTTGTTGCTTTTTAAATCTTCTCATTTATGTATTTAACACTGTAAATGTTCATATCGATTGAGCATCACCTCAGGGATCCTGGAGCAGTAGGCAAATGCCTCAAATAAATAAATAAATAAGCTTTCTGGAGTCATTGATTTTTCTCTGCGCCTGTCTTTCTTTGGTTGCTTTATATATTTTTACATGAATTCAGTTCCCCCTTCAAGCTTTGAGCTACTCTGCCACCTCCAACTTGTGTGTGTTTAGTGTAACTTTCTCTGTTTTGATGACAGTAGAAAGACTTCAGTCAGAAATAGAAAGATTTGTGTATTACTCACCCTTTCTTCTTTTGTGTCCTTCACAGGAACAAGGGCATGGACAGCACATACTAGTTCATTTTATGATGGTGACCCTCTTTGTGAAGCTTCAGTGAGACTGGGTCAGGTAGAGTTCAGGATCCCTGGAGGACTGGGCATCCCTGACCAATCCACACTCCAAATCCAATCTACCTGGTTTTCTTTTCTAATTAGTTCTGGCCTCTTCTGCTCATCAGTAACTTTTCTTTCTTCAGGTGACATATGAGGAGGTGGCTGTGATTTTTACTGAGGAGGAGTGGGCTATGCTGGATCTAAAACAACGGACCCTGCACAGGGAAGTGATGGAAGAGAATTTGGGGCTTGTGTCCTCTCTGGGTAAGCCTTTTTTTCCCTTGTGGTTTATTAAATATAACTGCCAAAAATCATGACTGCTTCTTAAATATTATCATATTTGAGAGATGCACAAATGTGATAAATATTATCATTTATCATATTTAAGAAGTCAAAATCATCTGCTTCCAGCAGCAGGGGTTTCTGAGGCCATACCATATGAAACCCTAAGCTGATGGAACTTTATCCAGAGACGTGAAGACCAGTCAAAGGGAATGTTTAGGGTGAAAAACATTTTTCCCAAAACCTTAATTCCCAGAAAAAATGCTTTAAAAGTTAAGTTTGTGGAATGTTTCTTTCAGAACTTTTGGATTTCTCATTCACAGAGTCACTGTCAGTCAAAGTCGACTTGATAGCAGTTGACAACAAAACAGTATCTTGCATCATTGGAATTCCTGGTTTTGGTTTTCTTTCCTTAGTTTTTCCAATAGGAACTAGTGCTTTTTATCTGCTTCCACAAAATCACACTCCCTGATTATATCTGCTTGGTACTGAGGAGAAACAGAAGGGACAAAATAACATTCATTTTTTCAAGAAAAATGACCGTTTCATCTGTTCCTCCCCACCCCTAGCTCCTCAAACTGGCAAAAGCAACAATGTTTCTTGTAGGCTAAGTGTTCGTTACAGTTCAGTATCATCAATAACAACGAACAAAGTCAATTTAATATTGCATCAGTTTAATGCCACCATCTTATCTAACGAACAAAAATTCCTTATGTGAAACTTGTTTTGGTGTAAAAGTATCATGTTTAAGACATTAGACATTTTTTCTAAGAACAATATTCATATTGCATTCTTCTTGCTTTTTACTCCTGTTTGCATTTTTCCTGTATCTTGAGAATTGTTGAAAATTTTAGCATGGACTCCTCTTTGGGGAAAACAAGGGTACCCTACAAGTATTCCCTCCAAAGAGGGCTTCCTTTACTTCCTCCAATTGCCAGTGTGGTTCTCTCCAATCACCATTAAGAATTATAGATTGAGCAGTTGAAGGACAAATGAGAAGGCAAATAAGGAAGCACTTCCTTCCCTGAAGATGAGACAGATTTTGATGGCCCATTCCTACAGGACAACAGAGTCCAGTTGCTCCTAATTGTTGCCCAGGAGGCTGAATGTTACAGAAGGAAGGTGAGGGATTGGCAAGAATTGTTTGTTTATTCCTTCCTGTAAAGAGAAGATAAAAGCTGAGCAATGTCCTGAAGGGAAGACTGGTTAGCCTCAGTAAAAACTGATGTTGTATCACATTCAAGAAGGATATCAACAAGCTGGAGCGTGTCCAGAGGAGGGCGACCAAAATAGTGAAGGGTCTAGAAGCCATGCCCTATGAGGAGTGGCTTAGGGAGCTGGGTATGTTTAGTCTGCAGAAGAGAAGGTTAAGAGAAGACATCATAGCCATGTTTAAATATTTGAAGGGGTGTCATGTTGAGGAGGGAGCAGGCTTGTTTTCTGCTACTCTAGAGACTAGGACAAGGAGGAATGGATTCAAGCTGCAGGAAAGGAAATTCCACTTGAACCTCAGTAAGAACTTCCTGAGTCCAGCAGTGGAATAGGCTTCCATAGAATGTGATGGAATCTCCTTCTTTGGAGGTTTTTAAGCAGAGTCTGGATGACCATCTGTTGAGAGTGCTTTGATGTGGGTTCCTGTATGGCAGGGGGTTGGACTGGATGGCCCCTGTGGTCTCTTCTAACTCTGTGATTCTATGATTCTGTGACATGCTCACTTGGGTATTGAAGGTTTTCTCATCCTCACCCATGACAATGAAGAACCACCAGATGTTTCCATTGCCCCATGATAGAGCAAAGTATTTCTTTATTTTGAGCATGGACAACTTGTGGCCCTCCCAAGTGATTGAAATCCTATTCCTGTCATCACTCATATATCAGCTGCACTATATATGGCTGGAGTATCAGTCCAAAAACATCCCTAGAGCTGGAAGAGTTGTGATCTCTGCTATGTCTGAAAATGCTCCTGCAGCATCCTACTTAAAATAAGAATAAACTCAGTTCCTGCCTACAGGATTAGTGTGTAAAAGAAAGACACCAAAGGGTAATAAAAGGATGGTGTTGTTTATAGGGTAAATTCAGACTTAGCCACCAGTTCTTCAGATTACAAAATCCTTAGATCATCCAGCTTTCAGGCTTAGCATATAAAATTATTGATATTAAGTTATAGAAAAGTGGTTAAGGGTGGTTATGAGGATAACTAAGCCAGAGTTAGCTACCAGTTCTTCAGATTACAAAATCCATCTTTCAGGGAAAGAAGGGAACTCATTAGTATAATGTCTCTTAGAAAAACCAGTAGAGTTTCTCTGATTTTCTATCTCTGTCTCCAGTAGCTTCCTCATGTTGATGCAAATGGGCATCAGCTAACTGTGTTAAAATTGCTGCTAGGCTTTTGGAGCTCCCTTCCTAGAGAGGTTAAATGGGGACCCTTCTTGCTTTCCTTTCCTAGGCAGGTGTTTTTTGTCTGGACTAACCTTTGAGGGATGACAGCTTAGGGGACTAAGACCTTTCGCATGCTGTGTTGTTTATGCTTGTTGTTCTTTTTACTGCTTCATGGTTTTAACTGTTTCTAATTTTTAACTTTCCCATGGTGTAAATAGTTTTGCTGTAACTGTAAGCTGTGTTGAGACCCAGACATGGAAAAAGGCAGGGAAAATATAAATATACCACAGGTTACTGTCCTTGTCTCTCAGGGTCTCTGACGAGTTCTTTCATTCCTTTCCAGGTGTTGAAAAGCCACTGGGTGAGAATAAAGAGGAAGCATGCAGGATGTTGTCCAAAAGATCTAACTATAAATGGATGGAAGATAGCAGAAGAAACACTGACTGCAAAGGGAAGGGAAAGAACAGAGCATCTCCTTCTCAGGGTGGAGAGGGCTGCCAAATCTCAGCCCAAGAAATGACACAAAAAAGAAAGAAAATGAATAGATTTAGTTGCCTACCATGTGGAAGAGACTTCAGTTTTAAAGTAAGCCTTGATGGTCATGTGAGAACTCACACAGGGGTAACCTCTTTGAATAGTAGTGAGTGTGGAAAGATCATCAGTATTAGGAAAGCCCTGATTTCCCGTCAACAGATTTACATGGATGAGAAATCACTTCAGTGCTTCCAATGTGGAAAGGGATTTGTACAGAAGGTAGACCTCACCCGTCATCAAAAGATTCACACAAGGGAGAAACCATTTAAATGCTTGACATCTGGAAAGAGCTTCAGATGGAAGATAGCTCTTACTTGTCATCAGAGAATTCATACAGGAGAGGAACCATTCAAATGTTTGAAGTGTGGAAAGAGCTTCAGTCAAAAGCTGTGCCTCACTATTCATCAAAAATGTCATACTGGCGAGAAGCCATTTCAGTGCTTAGAGTGTGGAAAGAAGTTCAGTCACAAGCAAAGACTCACCAGTCATCAAAGAATCCATACAGGGGAGAAACCATTTAAATGCTTGGAGTGTGGGAAGAGCTTCAGTCAAATGTCACACCTCACTTGTCATCAAAGATGTCATACAGGGGAGAAGCCATTTAAGTGCTTAAAGTGCGGAAAGAGGTTCAGTCAGAAGACAGGCCTTATTTGTCATCAAAGAAGTCATACAGGGGAGAAACCATTTGAATGCTTGCAGTGTGGAAAAAGCTTCAGCCAGAAGGCACTCCTTACTCGTCATCAAGCAACTCACACAGGGGAGAAGCCATTTAAGTGCTTGGAATGTGGAAAGAGCTTTAGTCACAAGTCAAACCTCACTTCTCATCAAAGAAGTCATACAGGGGAGAAGCCGTTTAAATGCTTGGGAGTGTGGAAAGAACTTCAGTCACAAGTCTAGCCTCACTTCTCATCAAAGAGTTCACACAGGGGAGAAGCCATTTCAGTGTTTCAACTGTGGAAGCAGCTTTAGTCGGAAGACAGACCTCACCTGCCATCAAGCAACTCACACAGGGCAGAAGCCATATAAGTGTTTGGAATGTGGAAAGAGCTTCAAATGGAAGTCATATCTCACTTTTCATCAAGCAGCTCACACAGGGGAGAAGCCATTTAAATGCTCGGAATGTGGAAAGAGTTTCAGTCAGAAAACATATCTCATTTCTCATCAAGCTACTCACACAGGAGAGAAGCCATTTCAGTGCTTAGAGTGTGGAAAAAAATTCAGTCGTAGGCAAAACCTCTCAAGTCATCAAGCAACTCACAAAACAGAGAAGCCATTTAAATGCTTGGAGTGTGGAAAGAGCTTCAAGTCTAAGTCAAAGGTCAATTATCATCAGAGAAGTCATGCAAAGGAGAAGCCATTTAAATGCTTGGAGTGTGGAAAGAGCTTCAAATGGAAGACTGATCTCAATTGTCATCAAAGAATTCACACAGGGGAGAAACCATTTAAATGCTTGGAATGTGGAAAGAGCTTCAGTCTAAAGAAACACCTGACTTGTCATCAAAGAAGTCATACAGGGGAGAAGCCATTTAAATGCTTGGACTGTGAAAGATGCTTCAGTCAAAAGACACACCTCACACGTCATCAGAGAATTCACAGAATCAGAGAGTCCTAGAACTGGAAGAAAGTACAAGGGCCATCCAGTCCAACTCCCTGCTATATAGGAATACATCATAAAAGCACTTCCAATAGATGGCCATTCAACTTCTGTTTAAAAACCTCCAATGAAGGGGACTCCACCACACTTCCAAGACAGTGTGGTCCACTTTTGAACTGCTGTTACCATCAGGAAATTCTTCCCAGTGTTTAGGTGGCATCTCTTTTTCCTGTACTTTGAATCCATTGTTCAATGTCTTACTCTCAAGGAGAACAAAATAAGCTTACCTTATCTCATGCAGGTGGAACCACTGAAATATTTGGTGAGTGTGAAGAGCTGAAATAGGAAAAGACCCCTTATTTGACATGGAAGACTGATAGAGGGCATTCTTTTTTGTCATATTGAAAGCAAATGTTGAATTTACACTAATAGTTTCTTTTCAGCTTTTATTGGCATTGGTATAAATAATATAAAGTCCATTCTACGGGCATGACTAATGGAGCTTAATTGAAAATGCTTACTGTAATGAATATAACAACAAGGTTTTGTTTATCAAAGAATACTCAAATATTGTGTTGTGTGTGTATGGCCCTTCAAGTGGACCATGAATTTCACAGGGTTTTCTTAGGCCAGGAATAGAAACAGTCTGCTGGGATGACCGGGAGTGATCCAAAGAACCACTCAAAAACTGGGACTATTTGTAGGGGGGAAAGTATCTGTAGGACTAATCCTTTCCCGGGGAGAACAATGGGTGTTGAAGCGATAATGAAGCTCCACCATGGTAATTTCCTTTGGGTGATGGGATTGCAAGGTGTTGCCAAAGTCTCAGGATCTTTGGCTGTGTTAGTTTGTGTTGTGACTTCATGTAAATGGTCCTTGCCTGATGGAATATTTGCTCAGCTTGGAGCAGACATGCTAATCCCCTCAAGTTGGCATCTCGGGGCTGTTGACCCTTTGTTTATTGTGAGTTTACACATCTTGAGGTCTCCTGGGGCTACGTGACTGAGGATTTTACTGGCCTGACCTGGTTTTCGATCTTTGACCATTGCTGCCTACGTGCCCATCCGGGTGACCTCTCAGGCACATTGAATCATATTTTAATATCAAAATTGTAGACCCCAGGACAGGTTTTTCCAGTGAGATAACAGCTGACCCCTGCTTAGCTGCCAACATCAGATGGGATCTGGTGCTTTTAGGCCATTTAGGCCACTATGCAATTATTACTGGGCAACAACTACTGTCTTTTCTAGATGATGTAAGATATGCAGATGGCACCATATTACTAGTAGAAAATGGCAAAGGCATGGAATAACTACAGAGGAATATTAAGAAAAGAAGTGCAAATGGAGGATTAAGAATATTAATCCTATTCATTAAGAAAAAAGCATAATAAGCATTGAAAATTTACACAATGGTGAAGGCATGATCATTATTACAAGATTTCCTACATCATTTTCGGATTATCTTCAGAAGAAGACAAAGCCCTGGAAGGGTAGGTAGGGCTGAAGAAAGTAGATACGCTCTTGAAGTTTAAACATATGCCACTGAGTACAATCTTCCATGCCATGATATTTTCAGTTTCTATGTATGAATGTAAAACCTGAATAGTAAAAACGGCTGACAGGAAGAAAATGAACACATTTGCACTGTGCTGGAGACAGTTCCGTGGATATTATAGACTGTCCAAAAAACCCCAAAACAAATAAATAAGTCTAAGGGAAAATTAGTCCTGAATTATCACTAAAAGCCAAACTAATTAAACTGAAGTTATTGGACTTCAGACATACCATATGACAGTATGACTCACTGGAAAAGACAACAGTGCTCAGTAAAGTTGCAGGGATTAGTAGTGGTGGAAGACCACATTATAGGTGGATTGACTCAGTCAAAGAAATCAACATGTCTCGTTTATAAATGTATGTTGGAATGCGCAAAATGTGATGTTAATGAAATTAAAATTGAATGGCATGCAGAGCTAGATTGTCTTATACAAAGCAACCACTGGAAAACTGCTCTCTCTTCAATATCTAAAATTTCTTTAAGATGGCATTTATTTCAGAAAAGAAGTAAGGTTTCCAGGTATACTGGGCACTCTTATCCCCATTTAGAAAGTAATTGTCTACTTCCGAAGAATGTTGTGATGCACTATAGATTCAGGTTCCCAGTGTCATATAATGTGGATAAAACTCTGGATAAAGCTTGAACTTAAATAGTGGGACCTTTTGCTGGTATAAGGAAGGGAGGGGCACATTGCAAGGGTGGGATGTGAGGCAAGGGAGGGAATGGGAGAGATAGGAGAGGAAGCAGCATGTGTGGCAGAATAAACGATGCAAGCAAGGGGTGCACTGTGAGGGTGGAAGAGGAAGTGAAGAAATTGGAAAAATGGGACTGAATAGTGATGCACAGAATTATTATGCATTGTGTGTGATAACTGAAGCTCCTGGGGAAGCTGCTGATGAAGCTGCAGATGATGAGCAACAGCTATTCGTCCCTGTTGCTCAGGCTGGAGACGAGTCCTGCAGCTCAAGAGCTCCCCCTTCTGCCGTGGAGCAAGCAGGCTCGGACGTTCCTCTGCCTGCTCCTTTAGAGGAACAGGGATCCCGCAGTGATAATTTTGAGCCTGCTCCAATCAGCCCACAACCAAGGCGGAGACTTAAGAGAGCTGAGCAAAAGGAGGCTTCCTTGATTAAGTTTAAGACGCGATCACTGGCCACATCTGTGCCTTTGGCTATATTACCTGCCTGCTTGGAAGCTTTCCTTTGCTTGTGGCAAACTTTCTACAAGCTCTCTCTTTGCCCGTTCCTTGCTTCCAGCAACTGGCTCCTGGTATCTCGGACTGAACTCTTGGCTCTTGATCCCTGGATTTTGGACTCTGACTTCGGCTTTGCTTGTCGTTGTGTCTTTGGTAAACGGGCTTTCTTGGGTTAATTCCCTGCTTCGGCATGTTCTTATCTCTCTCACTCCCTTCTCCGGGCTGGCTCACCGCCTGGGTCGCTGACCTTGACCCGGGGTACATGTTGAGGGTCTGAAATGAGGCATGGGAGGAAGCAGGAGAGAAAAGAGAACAAGCAGTAGAGTGCAAGAAGCTGGGGAGGGGTGCATTCCTAGGGCATAATGTGAGGCAAGAGGGTGACCAGGAGGGAAGGGAGAGAGGGGAAGAGAAAATGAGAAGTGCAAGGGCAGTGAACAAGTAACAAGAGGGGTAGGTGTGATGAAAGACAGGGTGCAAGAGAGTGAGATGTGTCAAAAGGTGAGGGAAGTGGGTATGAGATGCAGCAGCCGAGTGCAAAGAACAAGAAGGAAATGCAGCAAACACATGAACTGAGTCCAAGGAGGAGACAAGAACGGTGGTGGAGCAATTTAGGAGCATGTAAAGGAGGCAAGGCAGCAGTGGCTCCAAGAGGGAATCGTGTAATTCAGTGGTTCAGTGAAGCAGGCAACTCATGCTACTCTGAGGAAAAAGACCTGTAAGCATATTTACTGAGAGTTAGTGGTAACTCTTAGTCATTTGAGTTATTCATTAATAACAGAGATTTAAACTCTGGTATTCCTGTTCTGCTTGAATACCCTAAAGGCCTCACATCTTGTCTTATCTTGGAAGCCAAGCAGGGTTAGCCCTGGTTGGTACTTGAATGGGAGACCCCCAGTGAATACCAGGTGGTGTAGGTTTTATTTCAGAAGGAGGTTCTGGCAAAACCACCTCTGACTATTCCTTACCTAAGAAAACCCTATGAAATGTACAGAGTTGCCATAACTCAACAGGTGACTTGGAAGGGACATAATAGTGTGTCTATATGTGGGGGTTCTGTTCCAGGAACCCCCATGTAAAGCAACAAGTGCAAGTGTTGCGTCCCATTGCAGTCAACGGACACCTAGGTTTGTGCACCTGTAGCATCCACGGACTATAATGGGAGCAACATTTCACGACCTTGCATTTGTATGGAGGTTGTGCCAGAAGAGGCACATTCTACACGCAAATCTACGCACCTTAAACTTCCTCAAATGTGGATGTACAATTCATATTGTGCAAATTATTCCAATTATTCAAGTTACTCCAATTTGCATTCTAAGAATGCAGTTTAGTTGCATTAATTGTTGCATTCTCCCACTGTTTCAAACTTCATACTCTTTTTTTATTTACAGTTACAACTGATCTGAGAAAACAAATATAACATATAAACAAAGAATACCTCTGAGGATTCTTCCAAAGCACAATTTTTTTTTTGCGAGTCTCCATGCTTGTCCAGCCCTGTTTCAAACTCTTCCAGTTGTTAGACAAATTGTTTTAAGAGTATTGGCTGTTCCTGGGTGTGGATCACTATGCCAGATGAACTAGAAATATGTAAAGTCAAAGGCTTTCCCGGCCGGAATCCATAGGTTTTTGTGGGTTTTCCAGGCTTTGGGGCCATGTTGTATTAGTATTTTCTCCTGACATTTCACTTGCTTCTGTGGCTGGCATCTTCAAGAGGATCCTCCGAAGATGCCAGCCACAGAAGCAGGCAAATGTCAGGAGGAAATACTAATAGAACACGGCCTCAAAGCCCGGAAAACCCACAACAACCTATGAACTAGAAATACTCAAAAAGAGAGGTTAAGAAACAGAGCAAACATCAAGGAGCTGGCCCATTATCACAACTGTCAACGGGTTGTTTAGGTAGGACTTTGAACCTCCCCTCCTTTGCCCTACCCATGTTGCTTATTATTCCAGGTAGATTTCTTTGGCTGCATGAAGCTGTTTGTCTTCTATGATCCTCTTCAACAACAACTGGTACTCAGTCTTTTAAATGAATCCTCAAAGTTACCTTATCAAGCGTCTCTTTCTCAGCTGCTAGAATCCAAAGTTTGGAAGATTCTGGCTGTGACTTGGGTGGCCAAAATAATTTCTACTTAATGACCACACTAACAGGGACTAGAATCATAGAATCATAGAGTTGGAAGAGACCCCAGGGGCCATCAAGTCCAACCCCCTGCTATACAGGAACACCCATCAAAGCATTCCCAACAGGTGCCATCCAGCCTTTGCTTAAAACCTCCAAAGAAGGAGACTCCACCACACTCCATTGAGGCAGCAGATTCCACTGCCAGACACCTCTGACCACCAGGAAGTTCTTCCTGAGGTTCAGGTGGAATCTCCTTTCCTGCAGCTTGAATTCATTGCTCCTTGTCCTAGTGTCTGGAGAAGCAGAGAACAAGCTCACTCCCTCCTCTACATGGCATCCCTTCAGATATTTAAACATGGCTATCATGTTGCTCGGAACCGGACACAGGATTCCAGGTGGGGTCTGAGCAAAGCAGAATAGAGTGGTACGATAGAGTGGTAGAGTGTCTTGATGTAGACACTATACTCATAGAATCAGAAGAGACCCCAGGGGCCATCAAGTCCCACCCCCTGCTATGCAGGAACACCCATCAAAGCATTCCCAACAGGTGCCATCCAGCCCCTGCTTTAAAACCTCCAAAGAAGGAGACTCCACCACACTCCATTGAGGCAGCAGATTCCACTGCTGGACAGCCCTGACCATCAGGAACTTCTTCTGGAGGTTCAAGTGGAATCTCCTTTCCTGCAGCTTGAATCCATTGCTCCCTGTCCTAGTCTCCGGGGCGGCAGAGAACAAGCCTGCTCTCTCCTCAACATGGCATCCCTTCAAATATACGAGGCTTTCTGAAATACAATCTGAGAGAACAAGAAAGATCTCTAACTCAAAACTCAAAGATGTTAAAGGCAGGACAGAAGCACAATCCTAGCCGTGAAGCTGGTCTTAAGAATGGAGGAAAGTATATGGAGCATAGGTCTGGTGCTGAGCTTTCCTAATTTACATCATGTGAGAGAATGCTACAGCTACTGGGCCTTTGAGTCCACAATGGCCATTGAGTCCAACCTCCTGCCATGCAGGAACAAACACTCAAAGCATCCACAGCAAATGGCCATCCAGCCTCTGTTTAACATCTAGCTCAGGATATTCCTGCCACTTCAACAAATGGAACTTGGGTACAAGCATTATTGGCTTCAATGCCTCAGGAATTCTGGCCTTGTAGTAATCTCACCTAAAAGAGGGAGTCAGATTTACAGGTCATTTCCTCTAATTACAGATCAGAGTAACTTCCCAAGGTCCCTTGCTCCTTCTGGAAATTATCTGGGCATTCCAGGATCTTCCCCCCATCCTGCTTGGAATTTACTTGGTGAATTCAGTTTGGAGTAGAGACATCTCTTGAGAAGCACATGAGATTTATCTCATTGCATGGCAGCATCCATAAGCCACTTCTCCATCTAACACATGACCTTCGTTAGATCGCATCCCATTTAGAAGTCAGTAAACTACTGTTTTGTTAGAACTGGGCAGTTTGTCTTAATTTTCCCCTTTGTTTTTAATTGCTCCAAACAGCTATTGCTGGAACTCCCTGTAACTGCTAACTCTCTCCAGTAATTTTTACATACTTTTCTATTCTCTGGCGATGACAGCATTAATAGTCATTTGTTTTAGTTGTAATTAGCATATATACCTAGTGTTGCCTGGGATTTTATTCTCTCATACTTAATACCTGTTAGAAAGATTTGAGATCCTGTGTCTCTGATTCCCCAAACTGTCTTGTCCAGTACCCATAACTTTTCCCCATATTTCCCAATCCAATCTGTATTCAGAGTTATTAACATACAGAGGTTGGGTTCCTGGGGGAATACACTGCCCTCCTCCTTGCTGCTAGGCCTCATCTCCATAGCAACCAGCCTATTCAAGACAGACATAGTTAACTGAGATCCAAGAGCTCTCTGACTGAGAATTCTAAAGGCCCCTCCCTAAACTACCAATCCCAGGATGCCGTAGAATCTTCTTAGGCAACCAATCATATGAGGTCTTTGCCTGGCAAAGATAAACAGACAAACTTTGACTTTTATATATTATTGTGAGCCCGTACCTTGACTGGGAGTCACTTTTAGCTTTTATCAACCTTGTATGTTCTCAACTGCAGCTGGAGTTTTTGTTTTATTTTTAGGTTGTAGAGCTAATTGGAATTGGAGTTACCAAGTTTTTTTTACCTGATCTTTCATATATTTTATAGCATTTAAATATTTAAACAAATGTTTAAACAGCAAAAAGGAGCAGAGTGGAGGGAAGACGAAGCCATACTTTGAAGAAAAGGGAACATTTTTAATAGGAAGGAGTGTCAAAAAAAATCTGAGGGAATAAAGATAGGAATGCTGGGATGGGAAAGGAGAAAGGGCAGAAGGAAAGAAATGCCTATTTTATTTATTTATTTATTATTTAAAATCATAGACTCATAGAAACATAGAGTTGGAAGAGACCACAATGGCCATTGAGTCCAACTCCCTGCCATGCAGGAACAAATACTCAAAGCAACCAAATGGCCATCCAGCCACTGCTTAAAAACTTCCAAAGAAAGGGACTCCACCACACTCCGGGGCAGCATATCACACTGTCGAACAGCAATGACTGTCAGGAAGTTCTTCCTAATGTTTAGGTGAAATCTATTTTCCTGTAGCTTGAATCCATCGCTCCGTGTCCTAGTTTCTGGAGCAGCAGAAAACAAGCTTGCTCCATCTTCAACATGACATCCCTTCAAATATTTAAACATGGCCATCATGTCTCCTCATAACCTTCTTTTTTGTCAGGCTAAACATACCTAGCTCCCTAAGCCACTCCTCATAGAGCATGGCTTCCAGACTCTTCACCATTTTGTTCACCCTGCTCTGGACATGTTCCAGCTTGTCAATATCTTTCTTGAACTGTGGTGCCCAGAACTGGACACAGTATTCCAGGTGACGTCTAACCAAAGCAGAACAGAGTGGTATTATTAATTCACTTGAACTCGACACTATATTCCTATTGATGCAGCCCAGAATCACATTGGCTTTTTTAGCTGCTGCATCACACAGTTGACTCATGTTCAGTTTGTGGTCCACTAAAACTCCTAGATCCCTTTCACACATACTGTTTTAAAGCTAGGTATCACCCTTCCTATATTTAATTTACTGTTTTCCTAGCACAGGACTCAAGGCCGAGAGGTCTCTTCCAGCGCCCCGCAAATGAGTAGCAAAGCATTTCACCCTTCCTGATAATTCATTCTCTAAGCTGTAATTACATGTTTTAGGAGAAAAAAAAATTGAAAGGAAGATTGGAAAGGGAATTCACTTCCCCACCCTCATGTCACCCAGCAACACAGAGGGGGGGCACCTTTGCTGGCCTCGCAGGAAGAGAGGCTACTTGTTGATGTTACTGGCACAGTGCAAAGGGACCTGGGGTGGGCATGGGAGCTCATTTAAGGTGGAGGGGCTCCTGGCTGCACTCTCCTTGGCATGTTTGCATGACCCACCCTCCCACCTCTAATGCAGTGTAAAGTTTTTGGTCGCTTCGGGGCTGGGTAGGAATTTTTACCCCTTTCCATGAGTTTTTCAGCTGCCCTACACTGCTGCAATTGGGCAGTTGGTTGCAGGGTAGTGTTTTAAATAGGTTCTCATTGGCAGGTTATGGGGGACGAAATTTGGAATTCGGCAAACACCTATGGCACTGATTTGAAGGATAAGCCTTTGGAGCTCCTTCTACACGCCCTGTGACATGGGTGGGGTAGCAATCGAGACGGTCCTTGAGGCTGGCCTGGGGATACTGCTCTCACTTCAGGTCCTGTGACAAGAGAGAATATATCTTTAGGCCTGTCTTTCCGAAAACAGCCAGCCGAGGCCACAGTCCAGTTTCGTGCATTCGTCTCAGGACCTTGGGAAGCTGGAGAAGAGGTCCAGGGGAGACCACTTGCCTCAGCTACACCTGCAATAGGTCCCCCCTCTTGCATTATTCAGAATTTAACCCAAAATAGGCAATCTACTATATAAAAGCCAACGTTTGTGAGTTTATCTGTTTGCCGGCGTCAGGCAGGCGCAGACCTCATACAATTGGCTGTGTGTGGGCGAGAAGACCTCATAGGATTGGCTGGCTGTGAAGATTCTGTGGAATCCTGGGGATGGAAGTTCAAGGAGGGGGCCTTTCGAATTCTCAGCCAGAGAGCTGAGGCTGGTTGCTGTGGAAACGAGGCCCAGCAGCAGGAAGGAGGCCAGTGTATTCCCTCCAACTCAAGCTCTGTATGCTAACAAAACTGAATACATATTGGATTGGGGACTATGGAGAAAAGTTACACATTCTGGACAAATCTGTGGATTTCAACCACATCTCATTCCTAAGGTAAGGTAATTCCTAAAGTATTCCTAACAAGTGTTAGCAATGAGAAAATAAAATCCCAGGTAATGCCAGGTAAATAGGCTAGGAATTTAAAATAAAGTTGCCCATATTTAACCCAATCCTTGTTGTGTGGTGTCCCCATTTCATGGGTTGGCCAGCTATTTGCTCCCCCCACCCACAAGTGACGGGGGGGGCTTTGGTGAAGAGAGGCCACTTGTTGACATCACGTGATGGGCGGGGCGGGGCATGGGAGCTCATTTAAGGTCGAGCTGCCCCCTCCCCACTTTGCTCCCTTTGCATGAAGCTGAGTGGGCGAGGCAGGAGCGACCGAAGACGCACAACAACCAGAGAAGTTGTATTTTAATTCATCTGCCTATTTTGCCTCTACCTCTGATTCCTATTCTCCATCCTTCCCCTCCCTCTTCGCCTACTGCAGTTCCTCTCCCCCCCGCCACCATCCATGGTTCTGCCTGTTTATACTCTCCTTCTCTTCTGGGCTTCAGAGCGCTGGGCTCTTTCCATTTGGCGGTGGGGGGACAGGATCAGGGAGTTAGAGCTCCGGTTTGCCCTGGCTTTGTTTAGCCGGGTGGGTGGAGTTCCTGCTGCCCTCCAGGTAGCTTAAGAGCAGTGCAAGTAAATGCTAGTACTGCAACCACAAGGTTGTGAGTTCGATCCTACCGGGCTCCAAGGTTGGCTCAGCGTTCTATCCTTCTGCAGGTCGGTAAAATGAGTACCCAGCTTGTTGGGGGCAATTAGCTAAAATACATTGTAAACCGCTTAGATAACTCTCAGTTGGTAAGCGGTATAGAAATAGATGCTATTGCTATTGGTGCAGTGGCCCTTCACGACCACCTGGTTGCCTGCCTGCCTGACTCACAACCCATTGGCTGGTGACTTTTTAAAAAAAATGTTCAGTTTAATTGAATTATTGAATTAATTGAATTATTCTTTATACCTACAAATTACAATACCGATTGTGTATTTCACGCCTTCCCCCTCCCCAACCCTGGGAGGGTATTTCATAGTTAATTTCTTTTTCCCTTTATGTGCTATGTCATTTTCATAGAATCATAGAATCATAGAAATGTAGAGTTGGAAGAGACCACACAGGCCATCCAGTCCAACCCCCTGCCATGCAGGAACACCCTCAAAGCAATCCCGACAGATGGCCATCAAGCCTCTGCTTAAAAACCTCCAAGGAAGGAGACTCCACCACACTCCGAGGCAGCAGATTCCACTGCCGAGCAGCCCTGACTGTCAGGAAGTTCTTCCTGAGGTTCAGGTGGAATCTCCTTTCCTGCAGCTTGAATCCATTGCTCCTTGTCCTGGTCTCTGGAGCAGCAGAAAACAAGCCCCCTCCTTCCTCTACGTGGCATCCCTTCAAATATTTAAACATGGCTATCATGTCCCCTCTTAACCTCCTCTTCTGCAGACTAAACATACCCAGGTCTCTAAGTCTATCCTCATAGGGCATGGCTTCCAGGCCTCTCACCATTTTGGTCGCCCTCCTCTGGACTTGCTCCAGCTTGTCAATATCCTTCTTGAATTGGGGTGCCCAGAACTGACACAGTATTCAAGATGGGGTCTAACCAAAGCAGAGTAGAGTGGTACCAGTACCTCCCTCGATCTAGACACCATACTCCTATTGATGCAGCCGAGAATTGCATTGGCTTTCTTGGCTGCCGCATCACACTGCTGACTCATCTGTTAAGGTCACACTTTTCTTCATCCTTCCACCCACAGGCAAGCACTGCCTGTGCCGCTACTATTAATAATTGTTTAATTAAATATTCTTCTTCTTTTTGTACCCCCAAATCCTTAACATTAGTAATCAACCATATTTCTTTCTTCATTTTCAACTTTTTCCCTGTGATTCAATTAATTTCCTGTTCAACTTCTTCCAAAAATCTTTGTGGTTTTTTACACTTGCTGGTGATCAATCAGTTTTAGTTTGGTTTTGTTCGGTTTTCTCCCTGCCCTGCCCCACCTTGGCTGGCACTAGCTTTTCCATAAAGCTGAGATTTGTAGGTCCGCTAGTGGGGCTAGAGCAGCTGTAGTTGGATGGTGGTGCAGTTTAAGCAAGCGTCCAAATTTATTTCAAGTACCTAGGCTGCCTTCTCATCTACATCCTTGCATTTGGCCATTGAGCATTTAAATTGATTCACTTTAATTACTTCCCCTCACATTTGGTTATGACAAGTGTTGCTGTTGTTATTTCCTCTTCCCTCTTCTAATGCTTGGCTCAATTTGAGGCAAATTTAATTAAGCTTTAGCAGCCACACATTCCAGTTGCTGTGTCTCTCTGCCATTCTTGTTAATCTGCTAACAGACTCAACATAAGACAGCGCAAAGACAGGAGTGAGAAGTGGTGTAGCAGGATCCACACATGTATAGTAGCGTATCTACCCGACGTTGCCTGGGATTTTATTTTCTCATAGGTAATTCCTGTTAGAAATACCTTAGGAGTTACCTTACCTTATCTTAGGAGTTATACATGGTTGAAATACACAGATTTGAGATCCTGTGTCTCTAATTCCCCAAACCGTCTTGTCCAATACTTGCAACATTTCCCCATATTCCCCAACCAGTCTGTATTCAGAATTGTTAACATACGCAGTTTGGTTTCTGAGGGAATACGCTGGCCTCCTTCTTGCTGCTAGGCCTTATCTCCATAGCAACCAGCCTGAGCTCTCTGGCTGAGAATTCTAAAAGGCCTTCCCTGAACTGCCAACCCCAGGATTCCACAGAATCTTCACAGCCAGCCAATCATATGAGATCTTCTTGCTCACACAGCCAATCGTATGAGGTCTTTGCCTGCCCGACACAAACAGACAAACTCACAAACAGACAAACTTTGACTTGATATACACACATACAGACACACCGTATATATGCATATGATACATGTACTCAAGAATTAAAAAAAAGAAAGAAAGACAGAAAGAAGTAGAAAAATAAGTAAATGTGTCCTGGCTACCACTAGTTCCTGGGCAGTTCAATTCTGAACACATTCACCGTAAGTGCTAGACAGCGTTTCTGCTGGCTTTGTTTGATAGCCGCACAAAGACTACAGGGGCAAATCGGAGCATAGACATCAAGCTAGGAGCACGTTCAGTCAGGCTTGGGTTCGGCTGCAGGGATGGCTCCTAAGCAGAGACCAGCTTCTGCAAAAGGCAAAGGCCCAGCCAAAAAAGCCCCCCCAGCCAAGCGCCCTCCTCCAGTGGCATCTTCCTCTTCTGATGATGAAGATTCTGTTGACCTCATAAATGCCATCCTGTCCAAACTGCAGGCACTGGAGAGGCAGGCCAAAACATGCAAGAAAGAGGTAAGGGACTCTAGGAAGGTCGTTATGCAAGCACATGTGGCTAATGAATTTCTTGCTTATCGTGAGGCTCTCAAACAGGGCAGGAAGGACGAGGGACACATACGAGCATCTGCAGTGCAGGAGGAGTCAACGGCCTCTTCACTTCCAGTGACTTCAGACTCCGGCCCAGCCAATGAGATCAGCACTTTGCCTGCAGTTTCAGGTGGGTTGTCAGTATGGGATGGTGGGGTTTCTGGATATAGTTGGCCCCGGGACCTCTGCAGTCCACCCTTTAATGAACCCCTAAGTCCAAATACTGTCTGCCGTCCACCTTGGTATGGAATGCAGCACGGAGGCCCACAGGGGAGTGCCTTAAGTGTGCCCCTTGGGATGCCACAGCAGCAGGACAGCTTAGGGCAAGTGCCTCTCAATGGTGGGATTGGAGATCAGGGGGTCTTCCTAGGTGAACACCTGGCCCCTGCAACCACTGAAAAAATTCTGAGGGGTGAATACATTGACATCTTCTCACTCCTTTACAGGGAATTAGAAAAGAAGGAGATGGAGGATTTGGACGATAGGGAAAGGGAGAAACTCAAAAAATGTAAGATAGGTAGAAATTGGTCAAATTGGCTTTCTGGCTTCCTCATATATGCTGGGGTAGTTTCAAGAGCTCAACCACTCAAGGGCTATGCTCTGATTGCCTACATGAACACAATCTATAGAGCATACACAGACTTTTCTGGTCATGCTTGGCTGCTTTATGATGAATCATTTCGTATGAAGGCAGCCAAGTATCCCAACATGCGCTGGGACATAATACACACACAGCTATGGATACAGATAATGACCACTGCACGCCCTACATGAGGTGAGAGGGCTGACAGTGATCACTTAATCCAGAACAACAGAAATAACATGGTCACCCACCCGCTGGCTTTCAGGGGTAGCCGTGCTAGGAATTCACGATGCATAGGGCCTCTGCGCAATGGCCATGCAAGTATAAGCATGAATTCTCCATTCGTCAGAGGGCCCATTCCTTTCGGAGCTGTCCCAAAGACAAGGAGGCAGGGGCTGGTATCAGGGAGGCAAGTGGTAGACAGGGCACAGAAAGCCCCTCTGTACTTACAAAAGGGGCCCAGCCCAATTAAAGTGGACAGGCTGCTGGCTTGGCTGCTCTTTTATCCTGACAAAGCAGCAGCTGCCTACTTGAAAGAAGGATTCACTGAAGGGTTTAGGATCCCTTTCCAAGGGGCTAGGCATCCTTTCATGGCAAATAACCTAGTTAGAGAAAAGATAAACAAGGAGGTATCAGAGGGTGGAGTTGTGGGCCCCTTCCCCTTTCCTCCCATTCCCAACTTAAGAGTTTCGCCTCTAGGGGTGGTACCCAAAAAGACACCTGGCGAGTTTAGGTTGATTCACCATTTATCCTATCCCAGAGATGAATCAGTTAATGACGCCATCCCTACTGAGCTGTGCTCAATTCAGGACACTTCATTTGATGCCGCTATGAGGGTGGTGAAGAGGCATGGAACAGGGGCAGAGCTTGCCAAGTGCAACATTAAGTCCGCCTTCTGCCTTCTACCTGTGCATCCTGATTACTTTGAACTGCTCGGGTTTTCAATTGAGGACACGTTCTGTGTGGACCGGTCCCTCTCAATGGGGTGTTCAGTTTCATATGCCACCTTTGAGACCTTTAGCACATTCCTTGAGTGGGCTATTAAGTTTAGGACGGGGTCGCAGGGGATAGTACATTATTTGGATGATTTTTTGTTAATTTGGGGGATATGGATCAGGACAGTGTGCCTTCCTCATGGGGGAGTTTGCCTCTCTTATGAACGAGCTGGGAGTTCCCTTGGCGCTTGAGAAAACTGAGGGCCCCTCGCATCAGCTGACCTTTCCGGGTATAGAAATAGACACCATAAACCAGTTGTGTAGGCTCCCTCTCGCCACGGTGCAAGACTTGAGGGATAGAGTGACCTCCTTTCTTGAGCTACATAAAGCTACACTCTGGGAGTTCCAGGAGCTTATGAGGCACCTGAATTTTGCATGTCAGGTGGTAGCACCCGGCAGAGCATTTCTGAGGCGCCTATATGAGGCTATCAAGGGATTACGCAAGCCACATCACAGACTTAGAATCACACAAGAAACACGACAAGATCTGTTAGTGTGACAGGAATTCCTAGCTGAATTTAATGGGGTTTCATTTTGGAGAGAGGAGTTCAAGATGCGGGATGCCCTCCAGATTTCCTCAGACACAGTAGGGTCCCTTGGCTTTGGGGTCTTTTTTCAAGGTACGTGGTATGCTCAGAGGTGGCCCACTGTCTGGATTGTTGCAGGAGTCACATCTGACCTCACTTTCCTTGAGTTTTTCCCTGTTCTTGTTGCAGTAAAAATATGGGCACAGGAGTTGGCCAACTCCTCAGTTCATTTTTGGTGCAACAACATGTCCACAGTCCAGCTTATCAACTCTCTTAGCTCCAAGTCTGCGAGAGTGATGCGTCTCATTTGGCTATTTACCCTGCATTGCCTTCGCTTTAATATAGTATTCACAGCACTCCATGTGGCGGGTGCAGAAAATGGACTGGCTGACGCTCTCTCCTGCATGCAGATGGAGCGATTCAGAGAGCTGGCCCCAGATGCTGCAGTGATGCCAGACCCAATGTCTTTTGAACTATGGAATCTTGAGAGGGAATCTTGAGTGACCCACCCTCCCACCTCTAACGCAGTGTAAAGTTTTTGGTCGCTTCGGGGCCGGGTAGGAATTTTTCCCCCTTTCCACGGGTTTTTCACCTGCCCTACACTGCTGCAGGGACTGGGCAATTGGCTGCAGAGTGGTGTCTTAAATAGGTTCTCATTGGCAGATTATGGTGGGGGGAGAAATTTGGAATTTGGTGAACACCTATGACACTCATTTGGTGAAGGATAAGTCTCCCTCTACATGTCTTGTGACATGGGGGGTGACAGTGGAGACAGTCCCTGAGGCTAGCCTGGGGATACTGCTCTCCTGCGACAAGGAGGGATATATCCTTAGAAAATGGCCGGCCAATGTCGCAATCCAGTTTCATGGATTTGCCTCGGGACCTTGGTGTTTCACCCTTGGGAAGCTGAGGAAGAGGTCCAGGGGAGACCACTTGCCTCAGCTACTCCCGCAATAGGTCTCCCCCCTCTTACATTACTCAGAATTTAACCCAAAATAGGCAATAATTTAAATAAAGTTGCCCATATTTCACCCAAGCCTTGTTGTGTGGTCTCATCATTTCATGGGTTGGCCAACAAACGGCTGAATTGAGATGCTGTTCTCTAACTGAAATAGATAAGCAGGGATATGAACAGAAATAAAGGGTTTCATAGTGTGCTACATTTACTACTAATAGGGGTTATATTGTAGTTGCATCATTCAAAACCCCTGGCTGGTAAAAAAAAAACCTTAAGGCTTCAGTGGTTAAACCTGGGAGTAGCATCGAACAGGGGCAGAGCTTTGACATTTGACATTTTGACAGGTCTTTGATTCTGACATTTTGGGAAATCTAATCTGTGCACAATTCAGAACCTGTGCTGTCTTTTTCTGAGTGAAAAGGTTACCTCATAGTTACTCTGCTTTTCTGAAAGGATGAAGTTAGAAGTTAGCTGGAGCGGTAGCTTATAGATTCTGTTAGGGATGGGATGAATCCAGAATTTTCTGGATCCAAATCCCTGGGAGGTTCTGGGAATTCTCAAATCTTTCAAATCATTTTTTAAATAAGAGTTTAAAGGGAAAGAAGGATAATCTTGGGCAAGGCACACTCTCTCAGCCTTACTAAAAGCCTAGGCAAAGGCAAACCTCCCTCTGAAGAAATCTGGCCAAGACAATTGTCATAGCTTTGCCTCAGGATCTCCCCAGATTGAAAATGACATGAAGGCCCTTTCTACACAGGCAGGAAATGTGGATTAATCCCACATTTTCCTGCCTGCATAAACACGGCCACATACTACAGTAGAGAGATAATCCAGGTCAAAACTGGCTTTTCTTTGCATAGCTTCTTCTGGCATCCTGGGGTTTGTAGTTTGCTGATGCACCAGCACACTTTGGCAGAGAAGGCTGTGACACCTTTTAAGACTCCAAACCCCAGAATGGTGTCTGAAAGAGGTTTGCAAGGGAGCTATGCAAAGGAATGTTTCAGCTGTCCTTGAAATCTCAAGTCTGTAGCTTCCCGTCAAGTACTGAACTTAAATACGAAATGTTCAATTTAAATATCTTAGAATACAACCCCAGATGTGATTTCTGAAATTGTTAGCAAAGGCCATTATTACTCCAAGGAAAAACCTCACCTACTCACTATTTTCCCTTGTATGTATGGTCTCCCAGGTTTTCAGGCGTCCTGGTCTCCCAACAATCTGAAGGATGGCTGCTTGAAAAAGGTGGGACAGAAAGGCTGTGACCCCATCACAGCAGCTCCTATTTTCCTCAGTCTAAAACAGAACAGCTGTCTTTCTCCCATGTTTTTGCTTTTGTCCCAACTCTCACAGCAGCTCTGAAGCTCCTATTAGTTGCTGTTGCTGCCTGTCAAAAGTTGTTGGGGCTGCCTGTCAAGAAGGCAGAAAGGAGCCCAAAGGGCAGAATAGCTGTAAATCACATGGGCACTAGAAGCTCCTCCACGAGGGTAGCTTTTGCAGCTGCATCCTGGAGTTGTGGAAGATATATCTGCTCCTTTTCCTCTCTGGTTTCCTTTGTTGCCCTCTGAAAGATGGAAGAAAAAAAAATATAATGTCCCCCAGGAGCTAATGAGGAGGGAGATTCTGGGAGTTGCAGTCCCTGAACAATCACCTTTCCAGTGATGTTTTTAAATCTTTTACTCCAAGTCTCAAGTCTCTACCTTCAAGTCTCAAGTCAAGTCTCATCTCAAGCCCTTGCAAAATATTTTCAAATCAAGTCTAAAGCCAACTTTAACAGAAAAAAAAAAAAGAGGTGGTGGTGGGATATAGGGGAGGTCAATGGGCTTACAAGGATCTGTAGTTTCAGAAGCAGGGAACAAGATCCATCTGACTCCTCATTCCTCAAGCTGGAGGCTTTTGTGTCAATGGGCATAAAAGAGTCTGCAGCTTCTGAAGTGGGGAATAAGATCTTTCTTACTCCCTGTTTCCAAAGCTGGGGGCTTTTTTGGAAGTGGGGAATAGGATCCTTCTTCCTTCCCCATTACTGAAGCTTCTCCTGTTACCTAGCACATTTGCTCTTCCCCTCTGAGAAACTCTGGGGACTAGTCTTGCCTTCTGCTTTTAGGAAAAGTTTTAGAAGGCTTATCCAATATGTAGTGGGGACAGCTTGCTGAGCAGACCTGAACCCTGCCTCAAGGTCATGGCCTAACATGTTTGCTGTTCCTCTCCAAGAAATGCACCCAAGCTTCAGGCTTGAGCCAGATCATCACGTGACCAGTAGGCAAAAAGGGATGCAAGCGCTGTTCAAAATCATAAAATTTTCAGAGGAATGGGTTACGTTACTGATGAACTAAGGGCAGCAAGTCAGTCACTAAAAATATGTAAGTCACAAGTTGAGTCAAGTCAGTGTATAATTTATTGCCAAGTTCAGTTTGAGTCACTGAAATGACTTGAGTCGGAGTCAATCGACTCAAGTCTACATCACTGCACCTTTCTAACCAACTTTTCTTGAGGGCATCTCGTAAAGGGATCCACAAGAGGAATGGGATCATATGGAGAACCAAGTTTGGAAAGAAGCCCAAAGGCTTTAACGGAGATGCTCACAAGTGGCAGGCTGAGGATGATGGAGCATGTAGTCATGCCACACACCTGCAAGACTAGTTTCACCCTGCTGTGCAAAGAAGAGGGTGTGGGGGCTTCTGGGGTTTTTCTGCCACTACCTTCGTCTTCCTTAGATCTCAATTACCAGACAGATTTGTAAAAAGAAAGCAATAATATAAAACTGTGATATAACATAGCATGATATGCTGTGGCATCTGGGAAGGTGCAACAAAGTGAGCCAGTGCATAGTTGGGATTTGAGTACCAAGGTTCAATTGCTCGCTTGGCTATGGAAATGCTGTGATAGGTTTGCCCTAGGGTCACTGTAAGTTGGAAATGACTTGGGAGGCATGGAAGAAGAGTTGCAAAAACAAGGAAGGCCCCAGAAGCTAGGGAGCCGATTGCCCACGATGGGGCTGTATTGGTGGAGTCTCCAGCAGCAAGACATGTCTATCTGCACCTGGAAAGTGGGGAAACCATGTTTAGAACGGGTCAGAAAAGAACCAGAGACAGCGAAGGAGGTTTCCTGGCCTATAGCTGTCTCTGACTGCCACCTTTCCAGGGAGGTGGATCCTCGCTTAACAGAAGCAGTCCACCTCAAACTGGTGGTGTATAAATCGAGTTTGGGAAGTCACACTGTGCAAGTGAAGGTGCAAGATAAGGGAGGGCTTCCGAAGAGTGGAAAGGTCTCCCATACAGCTCTTCCCTTGGAGGAATACAGGAACACAGGTTCTGTAGGCTGTATTCAAAGGCCATTTTCGCACTAGAGTGTTATAGCACTATGATTCCACTTTCAACATCCTATGGAATCCTGGGGTTTGCAGTTTTGGGAGGGGCCTCCCCCAAAACTGCAAACCCCAGGATTCCATAGGATGTTGAAAGTGGAATCACAGTGCTATAACGGTCTCTGTGAAAATGGCCAGAGGAAGGAACAGGCAAAACCACCTCTGAGTAATCCTTTCTTAAGAAAACGCTATGAAATTCGGGGGGGGGGTCACCATAAATCTACAGGTGACTTGAAGGCACGTACATACACGCACACCTCCACAATCCCCACAGGGCCAGCCGAAGGAATCGATTTGCCTGAGACAAAGGACAAGATGGTTCCCTCTGGCCTCCCTGGAGCTGTGTCCTTAACACAAAGGAGGAACAGCCGGGAGGTTTCCACAGCCCACCCCCAGCGCCAGGTAACTGAAGCAGTGGCTTCGCGCCGCCTGAGGGGAGCGCCCTCCTCGCACGACCTGAAAAGAGGCCGGGAGCAGAGCCCGTGGGCCGAGGCCTCCCTCGCAGGGCTGTTGTGGAGGGGAGAGGAGGAAAGGGGGAGCCATCGCGTGCTGGGCCAGAAATGAAGGGCTGCGCAGAACATTCCCTCAGGGGGGAAGGGGAGTCCTTCCTCGCTCTTCCCGCCCCACAGGGAGGGAGGGAGAGAGAGAGAGAGAGAGGTCTGCCGGCCTTCCCCCGGCGCTGCCTGAGGGCTTCCTTCGCCTCCCTCCGCCCTCCCCTTCCCCGCCTCGTCTTCCCCTCTCGGCCCACAGGCGCCCCAGTCGGGAAGGACGACAACCACACACCCGCTTTCTCTCCCCTTGGAATAGCGGGCGGTGCCTCTCCCCGGCCGTCACTCTTGGCCTTGGCCCCGCCTCCCCCGGCCATGGGGAGACCTTTCCTAGAGAGGCCCTGGGGGGGAACTGGGGAGGACCTCCCGGCAGGGGCTGGTTCCCATCTGGAGGACTTTGGAGAAGAGGTTGGGAAGACACTGCCTCTGGTCCATCGGCCCCTTTTCTGTGGGGAGGAGAGAGAGAGAGAGAGGGAGGAAGGGAGCCATTTTGTCCCCCACCCCAGAGAATCTGGTCAGTCCCTTCCCCCCCCCGGGAGTTTTTGGCTGAAGGGGAAGCTCCGCAGGGCTTCAGTGGGAGGGAGGCGGACTGGGACACGCAGGGAAGGGAGTGAGGGGGGTGTTGAGGGAGGGGAAGGAGGCCCATGAAGAGGGGAGGGGAGGGGTGGGGAGGCAGGAGGACCTCTGTGGGGAAGAGCAGTCAAGACACCCCCCTCCTCATTCAGCCGGGGAGTGTTCTTTGGTGCTGGTTTTTGTCTGCTTAGGATCCTATCCTGTCTTTTCCACACTAGCGGTTTGGCTAATTGCTGCCTGCCTCCTCTACTATATCCCCACAACAACCCTGTAAAGTGGGCTAGGATACAGGGTAGAGCCAAGTGAAATTCCTCAGTTGCATTTCCTAATGTGGATTTTAACCTGGGACACCCAAATGGTAGGCTTATTTTTTGACCAGTACCCCACGTAGTCTGTCAGCATATATCTGCTATAGATTGGTTTTTAAGCAGAGGCTGGATGGCCATCTGTCGGGAGTGCGTTGATGGGTGTTCCTGCATAACAGGGGGTTGGACTGGATGGCCCCCGGGGGTCTCTTCCAACTCTGTTCTATTCTATGGATGCTGGTTGTAGTTATGAAATGAGTTTTTAACATGCAGGAACAGTGTCGCTATTAGGTAGAGTAAAGCAGCTGCAGTTTCCGGGAGCCAAAGGTGGAAGTCCCTGAGTTCCTCTTCCCTACATTGGGGGAATAGAGCTTTGGGCATCACACAGCTTGTCCTGGCTTGAGGGCTGCCGACTTCTCCTCAGATGGCCTAATGTCTTGCATTGGTCCAGTAGGCACTGTAAAAAGATGAAAAAGCACCATAGATTCATCTTAGAGATGTCAGGTTGACGACATTCCAATAAAGAGCTAAAATGGAAGGAACACACTTGGAAAACCAAAGAGACTGGGAAGTGAGGTTTTGTCAGGATAGAGCAACAGGGATAGTTCTGTACTGTAAGAAGGTTTGGGCCTGTGGAGAAGGTAGAGGAGAGTGGGAAGTCTGAGCAAGGAAAAGGAAAGAAACAACTCATTCCAGCTTCAATGTGATTATAAAACATCTCCCTAGCACAGGAGAATTTAAATAATAGCTCCCTCACCAAACATCTTGCTTTCTTTGTTGAGGTCTCTATCACCAGTAATATTTACAGTCTTTTGCCTTGCAGGACAATCTGGAAAAAAATAAAAGTTTTTCTCTTCAGAAATATCAGCAGTCAAAGATAGAGAAGGAAGAATCTGCTGGGGCTGAATTCCGAAAAAGCCTTCTTGCTGTTCAAGCTGAGAGCGTTGAGCATTCTGGGAAGGAAGCACACAGCACAGCTTGAGGGGAAAGATGCTCACTTCAGATCAACAACGTCAATGTTTCAGACAGTTCTGCTATGGGGAGGCTGAAGGGCCCAGGAACATTTGCAGCCAACTCCATAATCTCTGCTGCCAGTGGCTGAAGCCAGAGAGCCACACAAAGACTCAGATGTTGGACCTGGTTCTCCTGGAGCAGTTCCTGGCTGTCCTTCCCCCAGAGATGGAGAGCTGGGTCAGAGAGTGTGGAGCAGAAACGAGTCCCCAGGCAGTGGCCCTGGCGGACGGTTTCCTTCTGAGTCAGACAGAAGAGAAGAAGCAGAAAGAGCAGCAGGTGAGAAAGTTTCGTAGTGGCAGTTTCAAAGGGTTGGGAATAGTCATTTTCAAGAATATCTATGTAGCCACTGTTTTCTAGAAATCCCCTAAAGCAGTGGTTCTCAATCTTTCCTCATGCCACAACCCTTTAATACAGTTCCTCATGTTGTGGTGACCCCCAATCATAAAATTATTTATTTAGTATTTACAATGCCTCCCCCCTGGCAAAGGCCGCCTCACCGGCCAGGAACAGAGGGGGGTGGGAAAGGAGGGAAAATGGAGCCATGCATCTCCCCTGAGAAAAAACTCCGAGAACCCCCCCTCCCAGGGGTCTGCTTCTGCTTCACTCTCGTTTCTGCTGGGGGGGCAGTGTGGGAAAAGTTTCCAGAGTGTTGACCCTGGCCGGGGGGGGAGGAATCCCAGCGTCTTTGCCTTTTGCGCCAGGCGCAGCTCACCCCCCCCCGGAAAAGCACCGCCTTGTGGTCCCCCGGCCCTTCTGCAGTGCCCCCCTCTGTGGCGAGTGGGGTAGGGGCTGTGACGAGGAGGGGGCCTGCCCCCCGTGCTGCTGCCGCCCCCCAAGCTGGGCTGTCAGATGGGAGGTTCTCCCGGTAGCGGAGAAGGGGAGCGATTTCAGTCTCTTCTGAACAGGGGGCAGGAGAACGTGAGCGTGTGGCTCGCACTTGCGCACCACCACTCCTGCTGTGGTGACGCTGTGGCCACACGCACTCCCGCCAAAGGGGGCAGGAGGACGCGAGCGTGTGGCTTGCACTTGCGCACCACCACAGAGGAGGGAATGGAGCCTAAGACCATCGGAAATATGTATTTTCCAATGGTCTTAGGCGACCCCTGTGAAATCAACCCCCAAAGGGGTCGCGACCCACAGGTTGAGAACCGCTGCCCTAAAGTGTGGATTTTGGACCTTCTCCTTTTCCATTCTTTTTCTGTTCTTCCTATCTTGGTCCTCCTGACTATTTTTTCCCCCACTACAGGACTTGATTATGAAAGGAAGAGCTGAGCAAGGAAAAGGTTCCTCTGAAACCAAGTGGATGATGCCAGACTGTGACAGCATCTCCACCTCAGTGGGTAAGACTGAGTCTTGTCTTCTTGTCTCCCTTCTCTCAAGTAGGTTGAAGTCATGGGCTATGTGAATTGGTGCACATGAAAATTTATATCTGTATTTAGCACTTGGAAACTATATATGTATAAGGGAAGGAATGTCAAATGGAAAGGTTGCTTCTATGGGTTCTTCAATCCCATCTGCAGCTCCTGCCCTCTTCCTGTGTAGGGAAGAGCCTGGAACATGGACTCTATCACTAACATTTATAGCCAGAAATATTTTTTCAGACCAGTTGAAATGTGGACGCATCCTTACTGATGTTGCTCTCATCCATGAGTTTGAACTGAATGCAGCTTTGGGAACCAATTCTGGTTTTGAATTTTGAGTATATATGAGAAAAGAGCCACAAAATGTGGCTTTGTAAAGTGAATCAATGATAGCTCCAGCAATTCAGTTGCATTTCCCTTTCTTTCCTCCATTCTTTCTGCCATTCTTCATTGGGCTTTTTAGGTTATTTATATATTTTTATATATACTATGCTCATTTTTTAGGGAGGGAACACCAAAAGCAGTTCCCTCCCTCCCTGGTGAGAATGAAAAATTGATTCTCAGTCTGGTGCAGCAGCCAAGAAAGCCAACACAATTCTTGGTTGCATCAATAGGAGTATGGTGTCTAGATCAAAGAAAGTAATAGTACCACTCTATTCTGCTTTGGTTAGACCTCATTTGGAATACTGTGTCCAGTTCTAGACACCTCATTTCAAGAAGGATATCGACAAGCTGGAGGGTGTCCAGAGGAGGGCGACCAAAATGGTGGAGGGTCTGGAAGCCATGCCCTATGAGGAGCATCTTAGGGAGCTGGGTATGTTTAGTCTGCAGAAGAGACGGTTAAGAGGAAAAATGATAGCCATGTTTAAATATTTGAAGGGATGTTGTGTTGAGAGGCAGCGGGCTTGTTTTCTGCTGCTCCAGAGACTAGGACAAGGGGCAATCAAACTCTAGGAAGAGAGATCCCACTTAAACCTCAAGAAGAACTTCCTGATGGTCAGAGCTGTTCAGCAGTGAAATATGCTGGTGCCTCAGAGTGCAGTGGGGTTTCCTTCTTTGGAGGTTTTTAAGCAGAGTCTGGATGACCATCTGCTGAGAGTGCTTTGATTTGGGTTCCTGTATGGCAGGGAGTTGGACTGGATGGCCCTTGTGGTCTGTTCGAACTCTGTAACGACCTATCCCAGCATCCACATGCTCTCTCTGTAGGGCTTTATATCAATGAATCTTTCCTTGCTCTGCCTTGTACACCAGCTTTCTTCTTCTCACCTAGATTTTACTCTCCTTGAGTCAGTATCCATATTTCTAAGCATTTAAACTATTTTTGAAGGGGGAGTTCTGTTCTACCTTCAAGTGTCATTGGCATTTTAAACATTATCATCCATTGTGAATCAGTTCAGGGACCCTGGTGGCTTGAGAGGTGGTAGGCAAATGCCTGAAATAGGTAAATAAGCAAACTTTCTGGAGTCAGTGTATTTCTCCTGAACATATCATTCTTTTGTAAATATATTCATATATGTACCCCCTCAGATCTTGGAGTTATTCTGAGTTTTCTGCCCCCTCCAACTTGTGCGTGTTTGATTTAATTTTGTCAGTGTTCTGATGAGTATGAAAAGATTTCAGCCAGAAATAGAGGGACTGGTATACAATTTGCCCTTTCCCCTTTTGTGTCCTTCACAGAGGATGAAACAAGGGCATGGACATCGCGTACTAGTTCATCTCATGATGGTGACTCTCTCGGTGCAGCTTCAGTGAGACTGGATCAGGTAGGGGGCAAGAACCCTGGGGGGCTGTCCCTGACCACTCCACATCTCCCTAGATCTGAAAAAAAATATTTCCATTCTTTAGGCTTGCCTACAATGGTTGCCACAGATGAACATTTAAATCTAGTTAGACAACCCCAATCTGCTTATTCTTCCTTTTCGATTAGTGTTGACTTTTTCTACTGATGAGTAATGTTTCTTTCTTCAGGTGACTTTTGAAGAGGTAGCTGTGTTTTTCTCTGAGGAGGAGTGGGCCTTACTGGACCCAGGACAATGGGCCCTGCACAGGGAAGTGATGGAAGAGAATTTGGGACTTGTCTTCTCTCTGGGTAAGTCTACTTCTTTCTTGCGTCCATCATATATAAGTGCCCAAAAGTCATTACTGCCTTTTAAGTCTTACTCTACTTAAGACATCTGAGTCTACTATATAATCTACTATATAAATGTCAAAGTTTGTGAGTGAGTTTGTCTGTTTGTCTGTGTCAGGCAGGCGAAGACCTCATATGATTGGCTGTGTGAGGCAAAGACCTCATATGATTGGCTGCCTGTGAAGATTCTATGGGCTTGGCAGTTCAGGGAGGAGCCTTTAGAATTCTCAGCCAGAGAGCTCAGGCTGATTGCTATGGAGACAAGGCCTAGCAACAAGGAGGAAGGCAGTGTATTCCCTTCAGGAACCCAACTTCTGTATGTTAATAACTCTGAATACAGATTGGATTGGGGAATATGGGGAAAAACTACAGGTACTGGACAAGACAGTTTGGGGAATTAGAGATACAGGATCTCAAATCTTTCCAACAAGTGTTGCCTATGAGAAAATAAAATCCCGGGCAACACCTGATCAGTATGCTAGCAATGAATAAAATGTTTAAGATAAGAGATGCTATGACCGTATTTATTCACATCGTTTCTAAAAGCTACAGAGCAGGTAAAATTTCATTAAGGCTATGTATTGTGTATCACTTCATTGTAATTCCTGGTCTTGGTTTCTTTTTATCATTCTTTCTATGAGAATGAATGTTTCATGTCTGGTTGCTGTTGCTGTAAGAATAATAACTAAATTTATCTAATATATAAAAGTCAAAGTTTGTCTGTGTCAGAGGAAGACTTCATATGATTGGATGCCTAAGAAGATTCTATGTAATCCTGGGGTTTGCAGTTTAGAATGGGGGCTTTAGAATTCTCAGCCAGAGAGCTCTTGGGCCTCAGTCAGCTGTGACTGTCTTGAAAGGCTGGTTGCTATGGAGATGAGGCCTAGCAGCAAGGAGGTGGGCATTGTATTTCCTCAGGAACCCAACCTATGTATGTTAATACCATATTTGCTGGTGTATAAGATGCACTCATGTATAAGACGCACCCCATTTATACACAGGCAAATAACTGCTGGTGTGTAAGACATACCAGCGTATAAGACACACCCCATTTTCAAACAGTATTTTTCGGGGGGGGGGAATGAATCTTATATGCCAGCAAATACAGTAACTCTGAATACAGATTGGATTGGGAATATGGGGAAAAGTTACAGGTACTGGAGAAGACGGTTTGGGGAATTAGAGGCACGGGATCTCAAATCTTTCTAACAGGTATTACCTATGAGAAAATAAAATCCTGGGCAACACTAGGTATATATGCTAGTAATTTTATAAATTTAAATAATTTTCTTTCTTATGATAATAATTCTATTTTCTTCTGTTTTTTCCCCCACCATTCCTCTTAAACTAGCAGAAGCAAAAAAAGGTTCCTTGCAGTTCAGGTGTTCCTTACTGTTATAGGAAGTTGTTACTCCATCAATAACAAAAAGCAGAATTCAAAAAAGTAAAGCATTTTTTGATTACTGGGAAAAATGTTCTTCTTCTATATCAAACATGATACTTGTATGCCAAATCCAGTTTTACATTATGCATTTTATGTCCTGAAAGTAAGTAACTGTCTTTCCTTCTGGAAACATGTTAATATTGCCTTTTTTAATTTATTTTTCAAAAACGTTGATGTTTTTGTTGTGTCATTTTTGGGCAGCAAGGTTAAATCTCTCAGCTTTACCCACCAGGTTTTTATGTGCAGCAGCAGCGAGTGAGATCTAGGGTGCAGGGAGCCAGAGTTGCGATGGTCTGTTGGGATTCCATCCCCCTGAGTGGGTGTCCCATCTGTAGTCCCCAGGGTTTGAGAGTGTGTATTTAAAGCTGGATAGCCAGGACAGATTAGGGATTCTGCTGGTGTACTATCCACCCTGCTGCCCAATAGTCTCCCTTCCTCAGCTAAACAGGATGGTCTTGGGGTTGGTTTTGGAGTCCCCTCAGATTTTGGTTCTTCAGCACCATTGCTGGCCCTTCCCCTTCACAAGTACCTCCGGACTCCATGTCTGCCGTGATGACCATGGATCTGTCCCAAGTGGTATCTAGCTCAATTTATGCTCCCAGGAACCCTCTGGACCTTCTTTTCTTTGCTGAGTAGGATTAATACTGATCTGGGAGTAGAAGAACTATACTTCCCTTCTCACGTCCAGATCAGTTTCTGGTGGGGTGTAGACTTGCAGGGACTCAGAACCTTGGCAGAGGTGAGGACTGATTCATATGGTCTACCTGAGGAGGCTCGTGGATCAGGATAGATTCTTGAGGTCTCTTGGAGATTTTCCCGTTGCCTTGGCTGGCGATACTGTCGAAGCTCTGGTTGACCTCTGGAATGGGGAAACGGCCTGGAGCCAAACCCTGGTTTTCCACGTTGCTGGCAGCAATGAAAGAAATGCAACATTGACTAGAATGACAGAGGCAGAAAACTTGGAGTGAATCGGACTGAAACCAGGCTAGAGCGTCTCCGAATGTGTACTCTGTAGGAACGCAGGCAGTGGGAAAGGTCTTTTCCCTTTGCCATCTTTGCATCTGCCAAGACCCATCCAGTGGAGCTTTTTTGTGGGCTTTTATATCCTGACCCACAAGAGCAGAATCTGGACCACTTGCTAGCTCACAGCACTCAGTTTGCTGAGCATTGCTGCAGTCAAAATCACTCTGACCCACCCTGACTCAGATGACTTCGATGCTGTAATTAATACAGATTGCACAGGTTAAACTTTGGCTTCTGCTTGTCCAGTGATAAGTTTGCAGCTTACACCGCCTGAGGATGTGGATACTTACCTTCAGGTCTGAATACAGGAGCACACTTAAGCTGAGAACCTGCATCCTTGGAGGAGTGTAAGCCCATCTGGCACCAGCTAAATCCCTGTTATTTCCTGGTCTGCTTTTCAGGTGACCAGAAGCACCTCTGTCTTGTCTGGATTAGGTCTCAGTTTGTTCACCCACATCCATGACAGGACTGCCTACAGGCACTAGTCTACAGCTGGGACAGTTTCCATTGGACTGTGGTGGAAAGGGGAAACAGAGAAGTGAGAGAACTATCTTAAGTATGCTAGATCCTTGCCCTTCCTGGCTTATTGAAGTGGCCAGAGGGACCAACTGCATGGATAATGAGAGTGCGCCCCTCTCCAGCAAGGCACAACATGCCTAAAAGTGGCAGTTGCAAGGCTGATATTAAAAAGTCTTGCCTCAATTCCACTCTGTTGGATATTTATCAGCCAATCTCCAGTACACCATTTTGGGGCAAGGTACTGGAATGTGTGGTACTTTTCCAGATCCAGGAGTTCCTGGATGAAATGAATTATCTTGATCCATTCAGTACAGCTTCAGCCATGGTGATGAGACAGGAACAGCTGTGGTCCCTTTGGTGAATGACCTTTGGTAGGAACAGGATGGGGGAGTGTGTCCCTATTGATTCTGCTGCATCCCTTGGTGACATTTGCTACCATCAAACATGTTATTCTTCCGGGCTGCCACATTTCTAGTATGGGAATCAGAGGCAAACACAGAAGGCGATTCTGGGGGACTGCTTTTCAGTTCTTTGGCCATTGGTCTGTGGAGTTTCACAGGGTTGTTTTGTCCCCCAAACTATTTAACATATAGATGAAGCTGCTGGTAGAGGTTGTCAAGAGTATTGAGGTTATGTTCACCGATATGCTGTTTCCACTTTCCACCTCGATCCAAAGAAACTGTTTTAGTTCTAAGCCAGTAACTGTTGGCAGTACTGGAATGGATGTGGGTGAACAAACTGAAACTTAATCTAGACAAGACAGAGATGCTCCTGCTCAGTTGAAAAGCAGGTCAGGGAACAGTGATTCAGCCAGTGCTGGACGGGGATTGTGCTTGAAAACAGACTGACCACCAGTGGAGCTGTTTCAACAAGGGAGATGCAGGTTCTCAGTTTGGGTGTACTCCTGTATTCAGACCTGAAGCTGGATACTCAGGTTTCTGCAGTGGCCCTTTCATCGGATATCTGACTTGGCCATCGTGATATGGCCAAAATTAGTTCCCTGTTGGATTGTTGTAGCACACTGTATGTGGGGCTGCCTTTGAAGAGTGTTCAGAAACTTCAACTGGTCCAAAAAGCTGCAGCCAGATTGCTCAGGCACAATTAAAAATGCTGGTCATATGGTGGCGGCGGTAGTGGAAGTAGTGATGAGGAAAACGATGACAACAGCGATGATCATAAATTTCTCACCTACCTCTCCCTCAAGGCAGGGGAAAGAACACATTAAAACACACCACATAACTTGAATTAAAATCACAGAAACCCATTAAAAATGCATATCCTCAATTTAAAAGAACATATAAGACCAATATATACTGAAACAATGAATTCAAACTTTAATATAGTAGGCCCTCCACATTTGCGGGGGATAAGTGCAAAGAACTCCTGTGAAAGTGAAATAACTGTGAATAATTTGCCATCTCCCCCACACCCGGGGTGATCGCACCACACGGACAGATGGTGAGCGGGAGGAAGAGATTTTTTCCTCCCTGCTTGCCATCTCTCCCCACCCCCCAACTGCTGGGGTGATGGTGAGAAGATGGCGAATGGCAGGAAAAGATCTTTTCCTCTCCGCTCGCCATTCCCCCACCCCTGCCACCGCTGGGGCGATTGCTCCGGGAGCTGCGGGCTGCGAGATGGCGAGTGGCAGGAAAAGACCTTTTCCTCCCCACTTGCCATCTCCCTCCTGCTGCCGCTGGGGTGAATGTGCCCACAGCAGGGGGCAGGAGATGGCCACCAGGAGTAAAAGATCTGTCCTCCCCTTTCATTCCCCCCCCCAGTGCAATCATGCTCACAGAGACTGGCAGAGATCGCGAGAGGAAGGAGACAGTCTTTCCTCCCCTTCGCTCTCCCACAACCCTTCCCACTAGGAAATGAGAGGGGGAGAATGCGGGGAGACAAGAATAATCAAAACTGCGAGAGTGAAACCTGGGAATGCGGAGGGAGAACTGTATTCATATTCTGGCAGGGATAATCCTGCCACAAGAGACTGGTCTTTAATACTGGTTTAAATTCAGACACAGTATTAACTATTGAATCTATTCTAGCAGGTCATTCCATAATCTAGGAGCCAGTGAAGAAAAAGTCCTCTGGCTGCCAACCTAGACCTGGCTGACTAGAGTAAATATTATGGTTATGAGTGTGACCTATGAAGCCCTATATAGCTCAGGTCAAGGCCTGTCTGTTCCCATGTGAACCTTCCTAAGCACTGAGATCTTCAGGGAGGCACATCTCTCTGTCCCACTGCTTTCACAGGCATGTTTGCTGGGAACAGGGGAGACAGTCTTCACTGAGGCTGTTCCCAGACTTGGGAACTATTTCCCTAGGGAGGTTTTGATGGCTCCTTCTCAAACGTATTTTTGGCAGTAGGTATTCAGACCTGAATAACTTTCTGTTCAGGACCTTTCAGAATCTTTTTATTCCAGTAAGCCTTTGTGAATTGATTGTTAGCTAAAGAAGAGCTTTCTGTGCCGCTGTTCTTTTTTTTTTTAATCTTTGTTTTAAAGTAATATATGGTTTCAGTTCTGTTGTTGGTTGGATAGTGTTTTTAACCTCGCCTTTTGTATATTTTTTAACTATATGGGTTTTTAGTGTAATTTTCTGTCTTTTGTAAACACCTTAAGTCCCAGTCTGGAGTGTAAATACATGGGTGGATAGATGGCCCTCTGTGGCTCTGACCAGTTTGTTCTCTTTCAGATGGAGAGGGTAAGCCATGGAGGGTGTTGTCCAAAAGATCCATATCTCAAGAGATGGAAGAGAATGGAAGAAATCCTGACCTTACAGAGAAGAGGAGGAACAAAGCATCAGCTTCTCAAGGTTCTAGGGTCTGTGGAATCTCAGCTCAAGAAAAAACACAAAAAGGAAAGGGAAAGAATACATATTTTTGTCTTCTCTGTGGGAGGAGCTTCCATTTTAAAGCAAACCTCAACTGCCATGTGAGAACTCACACCAGGAGAGTACCTTTCAATGATGGTGGGTGTGGAAAGACCATCAGTGTTAGGAAAGCCTTGACTGCCCATCAAAGAATATACATGAGAAAAAAACAATTTAAATGCTTGGAGTGTCAGAAAAGCTTCCATCGGAAGGCACACTTCACTTATCATCAAGCAACCCACACAAGACAGAAATCATTTAAATGCCTGGAGTGTGGAAAGAGCTTCTGCCAGAAGTCACTCCTCATTTATCATCAAAGAAGTCATACAGGGGAGAAACCATTTAAATGCTTGGAATGTGGGAAGAGCTTCAGTCGGAAGGCACTCCTCAGTTGTCATCAAGCAACACACAAAGAGAAAATATTTAAATGCTTGGAGTGCGAGAAAGGTTTCATCCAGTGGACACACCTCACTCGACATCAAGAAAGTCACATGAAGCAGAAACCATTTGAATGCCTGGAATGTGGGAAAAACTTCACCCACAGGCACACTCTCTCAAGACATCAAGGAATTCACACAGGGGAGAAACCGTTTGAATGCTTGGAGTGTGGAAAGAGCTTCAGACAGAAGACAAACCTCACATGTCATCAAAGAATTCATACAGGAGAGAGACCATTTCAGTGCTTGGAATGTGGAAAGAGCTTCCGTCGGAAGATAGAGCTCAAGTACCATCAACCAATCCATACTGGACAGAAACCATTTAAATGCTCAGAGTGTGGAAAGGGTTTCATTGAAAGAGAAACCTCATTTCCCATCAGGTAAATCATGACAGAGGGAAATCATTTAAATGCTTTGAGTGTGGAGAGACTTCCAGTGAGAAGTCAATCCTCATTTATCATCAAAGAAGTCAGACAGGGGAGAAACCATTTAAGTGCTTGGAGTGCGGAAAGAGTTTCAGTCATAAGGCACTCCTCACTTGCCATCAAATAGTTCATTCAGGGGAGAAACCATTTAAGTGCTTGGAGTGTGGAAGGAGCTTCAAATGGAAGACAGATCTCATTTGTCATCAAAGAAGTCATACAAGGGAGAAGCCATACCAGTGCTTGGTGTGTGGAAAGAGCTTTAGTCAGAAGACACATCTCGGTTACCATCAAAGAATTCATACTGGGGAAAAGCCATTTCAGTGCTTCGACTGTGGAAAGAGTTTCAGTCAAAAGACAGAACTCACCTGTCATCAACGAAATCATACAGGAGAGAAGCCATTTCAGTGCTTGGAGTGTGGAAAGAGCTTTAGTCGGAAATCACACCTCAATGATCATCAAAGAAGTCATACTGGGGGAAAGCCATTTAAATGTTTGGAGTGTGGAAGATGCTTCAGTCACAAGTCACTCCTCCATTCTCATCAAATAATTCATGCAGAAGAGAAACCATTTAAATGCTTGGAGTGTGGAAAGAGCTTTGGTCACAAGTTAGGGCTCACTTTTCATCAAAGGAGTCATACAGGGGAAAAACCATTTAAGTGCTTGGACTGTGGAAAGAGTTTCAGTCAAAAGTCACAACTCACTACTCATCAAAGGAGTCATACAGGGGAGAAACCATTTCAGTGCTTGGACTGTGGAAAGAGTTTCAGTCAAAAGTCACAACTCACTACTCATAAAAGGAGTCATACAGGGGAGAAACCATTTCAGTGCTTAGAATGTGGAAAGAATTTCAGTCAGAAGGTAAACCTCACTTCTCATCAAAGAAGTCATACAGGGGAGAAGCCATTTCAGTGCTTGGAGTGTGGAAAGAACTTTCGTCACAAGTCACACCTCATGTGTCATCAAAGAAGTCATACTGGGGAGAAACCATTTCAGTGCTTGGAGTGTGGAAAGAACTTTAGTTCCAAGTCATACCTCATCTGTCATCAAAGAAGTCATACTGGGGAGAAACCATTTCACTGCGTTGACTGTGGAAAGAGCTTTGGTCACAAGAAGGACCTCAGTCGTCATGAAAGAAGTCATACTGGGGTGAAACCATTTGAGTGCATGGAGTGTGGAAAGCGTTTCAGCCTTAAGACAGGCCTTACTCGTCATCAAAGAATTCATACAGGAGAAAAACCATTTAAATGCTTGGAGTGTGGAAAGAGCTTCTCTCAGAAGACGAACCTCATACGTCATCAAGCAAGTCACACCAGGGTGTAGCAATTTCAGTCAATCCCAGGTGGCCCCACTGCAAGCTTATCCGCTTCTTTGACAGTTCAGAGAGTTACGGTGGACAATCACAGTTGTCATTTAGGGCAACTGGCGATGACACTGCATCAGTTCTTCTCACACCTGTAAGGAATTGTTGCTGTTTTTGTCACAGAGAACGACCAAAGCAGCATTTTTAAATGCTGGGGGTGTGGGTTGTTGGTTGGTTTTTTTTGCGAGTTTTCTTTATTGTGAAGAAATATAAAGCTCTGTGTTGTACTAATGTGATTGTTCATAAGAATCAAAAGAACATAAAATCAATACACAATGAGATTTTCATCTTCAAAAAAAGATTCAGTTTATATATATTTTGTGTGTTTTTTTCTGTTAAATAAATTCATTATCATAAGAGGTTGGGGTTATCTTTTGTTGATTTTATTTGTCTTCTTCTCTCAGAAAGAAGATTAACAGAAGTTAAAGAGTTTTTGTGAAAGGAATATGACAGCCATCACTTCTTTCCACACCATATTCAGGCTGGACATCTCTTATATAAGCAAGGAATGTGAGTGTCTCTCGTCAAAACCCTTTCTTCTTTCAATAGCCTTTTAAGGCACTTTGTGGTCTCTCCGAGACACTCTATTCAACCGCTAAGCAAGGTTGGCTCAGAAGGCCATTTGCCATAGCTCTTCTCTGGGGTGAAATCTCTTCATTGTCCAAATGTTATGATGGGATCTTGAAGCAACTCACCCATTCTGGTTATCCTGGGACTCTTCAGGAATTTCCCCCTGCAGTTAATTTCCTTCTTTGATTAAACTTGTTGCCTTTCACAGCTTGGATGTGAATCATAAACATAGCTCAAGCCAGTGATTCTTCTTCCTACGGCTACTCCATAGGATTTTCACAATATCTCCAGTGTGAGTGATGAGTGATTATACATAGGCATTATTATACATCCTGGGATCATGGGCTATGCATTACATAGTGGTACTTTTGCCAGGCTTTTCACATCTTGAAATTTAGGGGTGAGGGCCTGTCCCTCCTTCCCAACTAAAATTTCTTCAGATTTAAAACAGATTGCAAGGGTGGGAGGTGAGGCGAGGCAAGGGTGGGAGTATGAGAAATGAGAGAACAAGTAGTATGTCTGGGAGAACACCAGACGCAACCAGGAGCTGCATTTCCAGACCCCAAACTTGACTTCTACTGTTGAAAGGATCTGGAAATTATCTCAGTGTGTACTAATCCTAGCTGCCACTACCCACTGAATTCTGAATTAATTGGACAGGACAGTGGGACCCTAGAGTTCAATCTCTATGCTTGAGGGCCTTCCCTCCTCACCCCCCCTTCTGAGTGGAGAAATCCTATCAAGCATGTGCCGATGAATGGCGTGGAGATGGAGAGGAAACAGAGGTTTTACAGAAAGCATTTACGGCATGCAAATAAACAAGGCAATAACACACATGAGAGGCCCTCCAGGGACGGAAGTTCAGTGTTAAAAACAGATGTAAAAACACAGATATCTGATGCCAACCTCCAAAATAACAAACAGCCTAACACAACCTAATAGAGTAATCTAGTTATGACATTTGGATCTAGGCTTATGGCAAGGGAAGTGGCCAGGAGGTGGGAGAGCTGAGTGAACTGGCACATTGTCTCATGGTTCCTTGTTCTCTCGGCCACATGGCCTCTCAAGGAGTTTTAAACTTCTCCTTGAACATCTGGAAGCATCTCCAGATGCTCAACTCTTTTCCTTTTGATTGGGCATCCGTGACCTGTGAGGCTACCCACAGTAAATACTAATACCAACACCTATTAACCCTTGGTTTACCTAAAGGAGATCCTTCAGCAGTTAGAAATGGGAAGCCCATTATCTCAGAACCGAAGTGCATTGTGAGGCTGGAGGTGAGGCAAGGAAGGAGCTGGAAGGATGGGACTGGTGCACATGAACCAAGTGAGGTGCCCTTTGAAGGTATGGGGTGAGGTGAGAGACAGAGGGAGGGAGGAAGAGACAAGATGACAGTGGATCCAGAAGCCAGGGAGGGGTTCATTCCTGGGCATAAGTGAAGCAAGATGGACAACAAGGAGGAAAGGTAGCAGCAGTAGAGGTCCTCCAAGAGGAAGGGAAATGGTGCAGCTCATGGCTCCAGCGACCTGTTTCTTGAGGTAGCCGCCTCATGATGCCATGCTGAGGGGAAAGGGGCTCAGAAAAGGCAAGAAGAGTGGGCAGACAGATCATTAAGGTACATACTTGATGTGAGTCTTCAGATTTTCAAGTCATGGATTGTAAGAGATATAAAGAAAAGATAAACATGGTTTGGGGAAATTGTGAAACATGGTGGAAATGCATCCCATGCCGCTGAAGGACATACTGAGGCAATAATTCTGTTGAAAATTGTACGTTCAATCTGTGTGTGTGTGCAGTGGGGTAGAAATGACCTTCACACCCACCCACAGGGCATTCTGGACACTGGCACTTTGCTCCCGTGGGTCTTGAAGACTTAACAAGCTTTACTTGGCATAAGCTTTTGCAGGCTGAGCCCACTCCATTAGGTGCAGATACATCTCTTGGCGGAATACATTTAGACATGTCTGGCGCAAGAGGATGCAATTGATGAGGTGAGATGGATTGAAACTATAGAAAGCGTAAATAGGTATCCATGTCTGCCTGCTTGGCTTCCCTCTCCTTGTTAAACCCCACAGCGTTGCTGTTAAGGTATCTTTACCAAGAAGTAACGGCAGCCCGTCGTCACAGGACTAATCCACGACTCTACACAGATGTTAAACTTTGATATCCCTGTTCTGATTCCAGGGCTTATGCTGGCTTTCTCAGAGCGGTCGTAAATGCAGAAATCAATGTGGCTGATCTGCATGGGGAGAAGGGGAATCTCATCGCACAATATCTAAGCAGAATGCCCATGCCTATGGAGGCGGAAATGGCAGCTCCATCCCCAGTGCCTACAGGGCCAGCCCAAGGGCTCTCTTTGGCCGAGATAATAATGGACAAGACGGTTCCCCCTCCGGC
Organism: Ctenosaura bakeri; assembly: GCA_948474755.1. Classification (NCBI taxonomy): domain Eukaryota; kingdom Metazoa; phylum Chordata; class Lepidosauria; order Squamata; family Iguanidae; genus Ctenosaura; species Ctenosaura bakeri. The sequence goes on from CAOLHI010004539.1 coordinate 111,411, forward strand.
CCCTTGGGTAGGGTGTGCCACGTGGGCCGTTTCCGCACTACGCCCTTCTAGCGCGATTATTCCACTTCCAGCATCCTATGGAATCCTGGCGTTTGCAGTTTAGGGAGGGGCCGATTCCATGGGATGTTGAAAGTGGAATAATCGCGCCAGAAGAGTGTAGTGCGGAAACGGCCTTAAGACGGGGGAGGAACAGCTGGGAGGGTCCCGCCGCCGACTCCCAGCACCTGATGCCTGAAGCAAGGGCTTCAAGACGCCCGAGGGCGGCGCCACCCTTGCAAGACCTGGGAGCAAACGGGGGGCAGAGCCTGTGCGCCAAGCCCCCCGTTCAGGCCCCCCTCAGAGGGCTGTTGCTGAGGAGAAAACGGGGGGAGGGAGCGAAGGCTGCGCTGAAGGGTCCCTCAGGAACGGAATGAGAGGAGTCTGTGTTGCGGGGGAAGAGTCCTTCCCTGCCCGTCACTCCCGCCCTTGGCCCCGCCTCTTCCGGCCATGGGGAGCCCTTTCCTAGAGAGGCCCGGGGGGAGCTCGGCAGGACCGCCCGGCAGAGGTTGGTTCCCACCTGGAAGACCCCGGAGAAGGAGCGGGGAACTGACCTGCCCCGACACGCTCCCTCTGCTCCATGGGGCCCCTTTCTGTGGGGAGGGAGGGAGGGGCCTTTGTCTCCCCAGCAACCCCGGGATCTCTGGTCAGTTGGTCCCCCGGGGAGTCTTTGGCCAAAGGACAAGAGGTCCCAATGGGAGGGAGGCCGACTGGGAGAGAAGGGGGGGCTGGTGGAGGGGAGGGAAGGAGGGGAGGGGGGCAGGCAAGAGGACCTCTGCAGAGAAAAGCAGTCAAGACACCCCCCTCTTCCTTCAGCCTGGAAACATTCCTTGGTGCCAGTTTTTGGTTGCTCAGGGCTCTGGTGCTCAAGGTGTGGGGCAGGGCCTTAAGTGGGGAGGCAAGAAAGTCAGCCTGGAAGAACAGCAGTTGTGACAAAGGAGGGCGAGGCTGTGTGTCTGTGAGCACCATCAGAGATTGACTGCTCTCTGCCAAGGACCAGTGCAAATTATCACCCCCCGCCCTGCCTTCCTCACACCTTGGGCAAACCCAAAAAAATCAGCTTAGAGGCTTTTCCCGCTGTCCCCTGAATGTGCTGTCATTGGCGCAACAGGCGCATGACCCGTAGGGACCGTGAGCCAGTGTCAGAGGTTCAGATGTAAAGGGGACCCCTCTGGTTCTCTGCCCTCAGTGGGTGAACAGAGCATCACACGGCTGGTCCTGGCTTGAGGGCTGCCATCTTGTCCTTAAGCAGCAAAATGTCTTCCACTGGCCCTGTAAAAAGAGGAAAAGGTGCCACAGGTTCATCCTGGAGATGTCAGATTGACTATAAGGGGGAAAATGGGAGGAAAGCACCAGGAAAAGCAAAGAGTGGGAAGTGAGGTTTTGGCCTGATAGAGCAATGGGGAAAGTGCTGTGTTGTATGAAGGTTTGGGTCCGTGGAGAAGGAAGAGGAGCGTGTGCAGTTTTTTCAAGGGAAGGGAGAGAAAGGTTCCTAGGCTGAATAAGGGAACAGCACATGAGAGTGTAAATAATACCTCCCTCACCAAGCATCTTGCTTTCTTGCTGAGGTCTCTGTTGTCAGTAATATTTGCAATGTTTTGCTTTGCAGGACGATCTGGCAAAAAGAGAAGTTACTCTCTTTGGAAACCGTACTAGTCAAAGATGGAGAAGGACAAAGGTGCAGGGCCTGAATTAGGGAAAGACCTTCTTGCCTTCAAACCGAGAGCAGAGGAGCCTCTTGTAAAGGAACCACACAGCGCAACCTGAAGAAAGATGTGCTCAGTTCAGATCTACAGCACCAACATTTCAGGCACTTCTGCTATGAGGAGACTGAAGGGCCCAGAAAAGTTTGCAGTCAACTCCACAGTCTCTGCTGCCAGTGGCTGAAGCCGGAGAGCCACACAAAGACTCAGATGCTGGACCTGGTGGTCCTGGAGCAGTTCCTGGCTGTCCTTCCGGAGATGGAGAGCTGGGTCAGAGAGTGTGGAGCGGAAACCAGTTCCCAGGCAGTGGCCCTGGTGGAGGGTTTCCTTCTGAGTCAGGCAGAGGAGAAGAACAGAAAGTGCAGCAGGTGAGAGTGTTTCATTCTGGTACTTTCAAAGGGCTGGGAATAATTATTTTCAAGAATATCTGTGTAACCCCTTTTTTCTAGAAATTCTCCAAAATGTGGATTGTTCTTCTCAGACTTTCTCCTCTTTCATTCTTTTTCTGATCTTCCTTAAGTGGTGATCCTGTTTTTCTACTGCAGGACTTGAATGTGAAGAGAAGAGCTGAGGCAGAGAACGATCCTTCTGAAACCAAGTGCCTCATGCTGGACAGGGACAGTGTCTCCACCTCAGTGGGTAAGACAGACAGAGTCTCTTTTATTCCTGTCTTCTTCCTTTAGAGTAGTCTGAAGACATCGAGCTGTGTGAGTTGCTGAATGTGAACAAGTATATTTATTCAGTATCATAGAATCATAGAATCATAGAAATGTAGAGTTGGAAGAGACCCCCGGAGGTATCCAGTAGCAGGGCTGGATCTGTGTGGTGTTCTTCTGGCCACCAGGCAGCCCCAAAGTGTGTGGGGAAGAGCCTGGAACCTGGACTGGATTACCAATGGCCGTAGCTCTAAAAACCACCTTCAAATCCATTAAGTACTGATGTACCATGGAGTCCTCAATGGTGTTATTGACTTTGTGAATTTGAATTGAAAGCTGCTTTGGAAACCAATCTGTGTTTTGAATATTGATTATCTATGAGAAAAGAGTCACAAACTGTGACCTTGTAAAGTGAACCAATGATAGTTCCAGCAATTAAATTGTGTCTCACTTTCTTTCCTCCAGCCCATATTCTCCTGAAAAAGTCAGTCAAAGTTTCTTGCTTTTTGATTGTTGCCATTTCTCATCGGGCTCTTTGGAGTATTTATGTTCTTTTACTTCATATGCATGGGTTGGGGAGGGAACACTCAAAAGCAGTTCTGTCCCTTCCTCCCTCCCTGATGAGAAAGAAAAATAGATTCTCAGTTTAAAGCTGCAAATAACCTATCCCATCATCCACGTATGTTCTCTGCAGGGTTTTATATCAATGAGCCTTTCCTTGCTCTGCCTTGTATACCAATTTCATTCTTCTCACCTAGATTTTACCCTCCTTGAATCAGCTTCCATATTTCTAACCATTTAAGCTATATTTAAAAGAGAGTTCTGTTTTTAAGTGATTTTATTTATATATTTAACATGTAAATGTGAACATCTGCTGCGCATCACTGCAGAGACTCTGGAGGCTTGAGTGGCAGTAGGTAAATGCCTGAAACAGATAAAGGAATAAGCTTTTTTGCATCACTGAGTTGTCCCTGGGCCTGTCCTTCTTTTCTTGCTCTGTATATTGATATGATTTTGGTACCACTTCTGTTCTTGGGGCTACTGTGAGTTTCCTGGTACCTCCAACGTGTGCGTTTGGTATAATTTTGTCTGGGTTCTGATGACTGTAAAAGATGACAGCCGGAAACAGAAGGACTAGTATGTGATTACCTTTTCACTTTTTGTTTCCTTCACAGGGGATGGAACAAGGGCATGGACAATGCATTCTAGCTCATCTCACGATGGTGACTCTCATGGGGAAACTTCCGTGAGACTGGATCAGGTAGCGGGCAGGATCTCTGGGGGCTGGGTGTTGCTGACTCCCTCCACATCTCCCTGGACCAAAGAATCTTTTCCATTCATTAGGCTTGCCTACAGAGGTTGCCATCTTTGAAAGTTTAAATCTGGTTAGGCAACTCCAGTCTTCCTACTTTTCTTTCCCCCTTAGTGTTGATCTTTCTTCTCATGGGCAATTTATGAGTACATAGAATAACCTAAATGATACCAAAGTTTTTGTTCATTTTCCATGCAAGTGTCTTAAAATTTGAATAATTAAGAACGCTTAATAGAATGTTGATGTTAACTTTGATTATTGGTTCAACCACCATCAAGTGTTGGGAACTCTGGTAGCCAGAGGGTGATGGCAAGTAACTCTGGACAGAATGCAGCTGTCAAGTGGCAAGAACTCTTAAGCCCTCAGTCTAGGAGGCAGGGCTGGGGAACCACACTTGTTTCAAGTACTGTTTCTTTCTTCAGGTGACCTTTGAAGAGGTGGCTTTGTTTTTCACTGAGGAGGAGTGGGCCCTGCTGGACCCAGGACAAAGGGCCCTGCACAAGGAAGTGATGGAGGCGAATTTGCGGCTTGTCTCCTCTCTGGGTAAGCCCTTTTCTTTCTTCCTGTTCCTCAAATGTAACTACCAAAAATCATGGTGGCCTCTTTGATATTACTGTATATAAGAAGTCTGGATTATCCTCTTCCAGCTAGCAGTTTCTGATGTAATATTATGTGAAGCTCTAAGCTGACAGGATGTTATCTAGAGATGTGAAAGCCAGGCAAAAGGGAAATATAGGGAGAAGAAACATTTCTTCCCAAAGCCTTTATTCCTCCAGAAAATGTTTAAACAGTGGGCATTATAGATCATTTTCTCTTCCAGAGAAAATGATCCTACAGGCTTAGTGTGTAAAAGAAAAGACACCAAAGGATTAAAAAAAAAAAAGGACGAGTGGTTTAGTCACCAGTTCTTCAGATTACACATTCGTTAGAGCATCCAGCTTCCAGGGACAGAAGGGGACTCACAGGAAGCCATCCCTTAGGAAAGCCAGTAGAGTGTCTCTAGACTCCTATTTCTCTCTTCAGTAACTTCCTCATGTTGATGGAAATGAGTATTGGTAACTTAACGCTGTTAACACTACTGCTTCCAGGCTCTCGAACTCCTTTCCTAGAGATGTTAAACTGGCATCCTCCTTGGCCTCCTTTCCTAAGCAGGTGAAGAAGTTTTTGTTAGGGCTAGCTGTTAAGGGCTGACACCTCATCAGGCAAAGGCCTTTCACATGCTGTGTTGTTTGATTCATGGTATTGATTTTTTTATTTTCTTCAAAGTTTATTTATACTTTTGACTTTTCTATGATGTAAATCGTCTAGCTAATAAGGCAAGATATACATAAATACAACAATACTGCCACTCTTAAAGTCAGGGTCCTTGACTCTCTGGGACTCTGACCAGTTCTTTCTCTCCTTTTCAGGTGTTGAACAGCCATTCAGTGAGAATGAGGAAGAAGCATGCAGAAGTTTGTCCAAAAGAGCCAGTTATAAACTAATGGAAGAGAATGGAAGAAAAACTGACTCCCAAGGGAAGCGGAAGCACAAAGCATCGGCTTCGCAGGGTGGAAAAGTCTGTAGAATCTCAGTCCAAGAAATGACACAAAAGAGAAAGAAAATGAATAGATATATTTGCCTTCTATGTGGAAGATCCTTCAGTTTTAAAGCAAGTCTGAATTGTCATGTGAGAACTCATGCAGGGATGATTTCTTTTAATGGTGGTGAGTGTGGAAAGATCATCAGTTTGAAGAAAACCCTCTTTTCCCAGCGGGAAATTTACATAAGTGAGAAACCGTTTCAGTGCTTGGAGTGTGGGAAGATCTTCAGTCAGAGGACGCTCCTCACTCGTCATCAAGCAATTCACAGAGGAGAGAAACCATTTCAGTGTTTGGAGTGCGGAAAAAACTTCAGATGGAAGACAAGTCTCAGACATCATCAAGCAATTCACAGAGGAGAGAAACCATTTCAGTGCTTGGAGTGCGGAAAGATTTTTGGTCAGAAGATGTTCCTCATTCGTCATCAAGTAATTCACACAGGAGAGAAAGCATTTCAGTGTTTGGAGTGTGGAAAGAGCTTCAGATGGCAGACAAGCCTCACTTATCATCAAGCAACTCATAGAGGAGAGAAACCATTCCGGTGCTTGGAGTGTGGAAAGATCTTCATACAGAGGACACTCCTCACTCGTCATCAAGCAACTCACACAGGTGAGAGACCATTTCAGTGCTTGGAGTGTGGAAAGAGCTTCAGAAGGAAGACAAGCCTCACTCATCATCAAGCAATTCATGGAGGAGAGAAACCATTTAAGTGCTTGGAGTGTGGAAAAAGCTTCACTCGTAGGGATAGCCTCTCATATCATCAAGCAACTCACACAGGGGAGAAACCATTTAAATGCTTGGAGTGTGGAAAGAACTTCAGTCACAAGTCAAATCTCACTTCTCATCAAAGAAGTCATACAGGAGAGAAACCATTTAAATGCTTGGTGTGTGGAAAGAGTTTCAGCCAAAAGACAGGCCTTACTTGTCATCAAAGAAGTCACACAGGAGAGAAACCATTTAAATGCTTGGAGTGTGGAAAAAGCTTCAGCCAGAAGGCACCCCTCACTCGTCATGAAACAACTCACACCGGAGAGAAACCCTTTAAATGCTTCGAATGTGGAAAGAGCTTCAGTCACAAGTCAAACCTCACATCTCATCAAAGAAGTCATACAGGGGAGAAGCCGTTTAAGTGCTTGGCATGTGGAAAGAGCTTCAGTCAAAAGACACACCTCACTCCTCATCAAAGAAGTCATACAGGGGAGAAACCATTTAAATGCTTGCAGTGTGGAAAGAGTTTCAATCAAAAGACACACCTAAATTCTCATCAAAGAAGTCATACAGGGGAGAAGCCATTTAAATGCTTGGAATGTGGCAAGAGCTTCAGTCAAAAGGCAAACCTCACACGTCACCAAAGAATTCATAGAATCATGGAAGAGAATCATAGATTCCTAGAACTGGAAGTGGCCACAAATGACATTCAGTCTGACCCCCTGCCATGCAGAAATACACAATCAAATCTCTCCAATCAAAGATGGCCATCTAACCTCTGCTTAAAAACCATCAAAGAAGAAGATTCCACCACAGTCCAAGGCAGTATATTCCATTGTTGACCTGCTCTTCCCATCTAGGCTAAACATATCCAGAGTAATTTCCCATAAAAGAATTCGGGCAAGAGATAAATCATGTAAGTGCTTTTGATATGGAAAAAGTTTCAGCTGAAGGTCACACCCCATCCCCTAAGAACCCACTTGGGGGGAAAACCATTTAAAGTGAGAAAAGAATTTCAGTCAGAAGTCACTCCTCATTTGTCGTTGAGCAGTTCACACAGGAGAAAATGCTCCAAATGCTTGGAGCATGGGAAAAATAAGTTTCACTTGTCAACAAGCCATTCACACGGGGCAAAAACCAATTATATGCTTGGAGTGTGAGCAAAGCTTCAGTTGGAAAACAAGCCTCACCTATCATTGGGGAACTCACACAAGAGACAAAATGTTGAAATGCTTGGAGTTTGGCAAGAGCTTTAGGCCATTTCCACACTAGACTGTTACAGTGCTATTATTCCACTTTCAATATCCTATGGAATCCTGGGGTTTGCAGTTTAGGCAGGGGCCCTCCCTAAACTGCAAACCCCAGGATTCCATAGAATGCTGAAAGTGGAATAATAGCGCTACAACAGTCTAGTGCGGAAATGAGCTTAGTCAGAAATTAAGCCTCACTGATTAAGTTACTCACATAGGTGAGAAACCATTGAAATGCCTTGAATGTTGCAGGGAGAAAGAGTGGAAAGGACTGGAGCGTGAAAGCAGTTTCAGGAGAAGCTTAAGTCACCTTATGTGATCCCAAAACATCCATACAGAGGAGAAACAATTTAAATATTTGGAATATGGAAGTGCTTCATTCATTCTTCACATCTTATATTACTCCAAAAATCCACACATCGTATAAATCAAGTCAGCTCTTACTAAGAAAAGCGCACAGTGGGGAAACTATTTAAATGCTTGTATTGTTGGGATAAAGACACGGTCCAGACAGGAGATGGATGTATAAATGCCTCTAATGAGAAGAGAGGTGGATATTTATGCTATATTAAATAATGCAGACACAGAGAAACCTGGTATATGCTTGGAACATGAGAAGTCTTTCATTGCCACTACCATGCTGATGTGAGACCATAGGAATCACACAGCAGGAAATCTTTTGACTGCATAAAGAGCTATATTAAGAGAAACTACCCCTTTTTACAACAAAAGTATAAAGGAGGAGGGTGTAATAATATGTGGAAGGAGACTACTGAGTATCTGAGAATTCACTCAGGCGATACTGTCAGGAATGCTGAGATTTCAGAATGAGTTTTAATCAAAGATAAAGCTAACATTTTAAAAAATTGATTAAAAGTTCGTTTGTGGGACATGTTAATGCTGCCAAGGAATGTCATCCACCTGTCTCAAAAGAATGTGTCTTCTGTGGGAATTTCAAGTAGAGAGTAACTGGAAATGCTGGATGATGTTTAATTGTTAATTTAGAGAAGTAGAGAAACAATGACTCTATTAATGGTCACAGGTGGAAAGAGGAAAGCAGATGTCCAATGATTTCTGGATGACAGATATCAGGAAAGGATTGGCAACGTGGCCTTTTACTACCTAAATGGGAAAATGTTAAGTCTGAAATCAGGCTGAAAGGGTTGGGTGGCTTGAGCAGTTTGGATTACTTGAGTTGTAAAATGTTTATTATACCATGTAAAGAATCTTTGTTCCTGGAATTATAAAATATAAAGTTTTTGCTTATCATTTAATGGTACTATTGGATAAAAAAATTGTGTTAAATATAAACAGGAAAAATGTCTCATGTTCAGATATATAGACATGTTTCCATACTTCAGTCTGAATACTATATATTTAGTTATTATGTTAAAGTTACAAGTAAAATTACTTTTACTTAGACTGACCTATGTACAGTTAAAGCTTTAGCCTGTCTTAATCCAGGAAAGTTACTGTCATGAAGAATGTAATCTGAAAGTCTGTTTTTTATTAACAGTGATCTAGCATGCCCTGAAGACCATAAATGTCTTCAGATCATCTTTTTCAAATATTTTCTGCTTGGGAAAAGTAAGTAAGTTGGGATGGGGAGTGTTGCTGGTTCCTTTCCCACCAGCCACTGGATTTTTAAAACTCTGCACACAAAGGGTGACAGTCTGAGAGGAGAGCCTTCTTTATCACTGTGTGATTTCTGAGCATTTTGGAATGCTCTGGCATTCTCTCACATCCTCAAATGAAATTTCCTTTTGTTCCCATATGTCTGGCATTGCAGCAACTGAAAATTTCAGTTGCGTTTGAATAGAGAGGGGGCAGGACAAAGTTTCGAAGGGATCTCAAAAATAGGAAATGGAAGAGTTAAACACGTGGATGTTAGTGTCTCTCTTTGCATATTAGAGGAGTTACAATCCATGCTTTGAACAAATAAGGTAAACCAGGTAGTTGTAGAGACAATATTCTTCAGCCTTAGCTCAACTTCAGGTCCTGTATTGCTGTAGCCTGGTGGTGGTGAGTGCCTTCAGCATCCCCTTTAGGGCATCAGTGACAGAGTAACAAGAGGACATGTGATTACAGAGGAACTATTTGATGTCTGTCTCAGATGGTAGTCTGTTCAAACACAGTAAAGTGTTCCCTCAACATTTGTGTTTGACTTTTGCAAATTTGGTTATTCACAAAGTACGTGTATGCCTCCCCCCTCTTCTCTTCCTCCTGTGCAAGGCAAGTGCACTTGGGCAAAAGGCAAGGGACTGGGAGGGAAGGGATGTGCATGCCTCTGGAGTTCCCCCTGCCATTTCCTTGCCTCTGCCCCTGGTGCTGAGAACTTGTGCTGAGGCAAAAGGCAAGGGAATGGGGGCGGCAAGGCACCTCCGCACCTGCCTTCTCCCCTTCGGAGGAAGGAATAAGAGGGGGGTTGTGGGGGGTGTTATTTGTGTTTTTTCCACTTTCACAAGGGTTCTGTGCCCTGAACCATCACAAATGTGGAGGGGCCACGTGTACAGTGAGAATTCAATTTAAAGAACTGTGAAATAAATTAGGAATGTGTATTTTCAGAGGAGCCAACGTGATCCATGCACCTAAGGGAGGGCCAGAAACGGGTCACCATAAATCAGAAATAATTTGAAGGCACACAACAACTCCTGTTGATATTGTTGTAGTTAGAAAACAGCACGGCAAGAATTCCAGGTGAGAGGTGTGAAAACAATCCTAAACGAAGAGGAGAGAGTTGGAAAAGTGAAGGGCTAGCCATCAGAATAGGAATGGGCAACTGTGGAAGAGGGGTGCATTACCCCCTCAAGAGACCTTGAACGGTTGCACCTCACCACCACAACTGCTCCCGCAAATAAATAAATTTCTCCCAAATATTCTCCAGGAGATAGACGAGCATTTTCACCCTGTTTGAGGGCCATTTTAAGGCCAGAAGATGTCTTTTTAACAGGAAGTGAGGAAAAGTTGTTTCCTGTATACTTTATGGGCCTAAATTGGCCTGGGAGGCTGCAAAATGTGGTAGAAATGTGCCCCTTCCCTCCAGTAGACATTTTGAGCCATTTGGGATCAAAAGGTTTTTTTAAACTTGCATAAATCGTTTTGACACCTAAGTGGCCTCCCAATGTGGTGGAAATGGTCTCCATATCAGCTAGAGTACAATTGGAAGTATTTGGAGGCATTCTGGACCAGTGTGTGTGTGTACGTGTACACAGTTGCCCTTCCATTTTCATGAGCATTCAGGGTGCAGAACTGTTGTGAAAGTGGAAAAACCATGAACATTCCCACGATTCCCATTCCCTTCTGGGGCCCCACACACACACACACACCCGATTATCTTGCGTTCTGCCTTGGCCATGCTTAGTCATGTCTTTCAACTTAAAAAAAAACCAAATTCTTCAGCCGGTCCCAGCTAAAAAGAACATTTTTTAATGTAAAGTCTGTCCCATCAGTAAGTTGTAATTCTCCTTTTTCCCCAAGAAAAACCTTTTGTGACAACACAAACCATTGTCATGCATTCTTCAAAGTAGTGTCTGGTCAGATTGCAGATTTTGGCCTTTCAGCTTAGTGATTGGAGGTTGAGTTTTCTTCTAAGCCTTTCGTGTTTCTAACATAACTGTACTGACTATCTCCATCTCTTGCTGCATGTTTATCTCATTTTGTATAGATGCAGTTCTTGCAAAATTTTTTTAAAATCCCCTTTCTCCTTTGGTTGCCAAATGTCAATTCAGCCATCTGCTGAATTTTAATATAATCTCCATCTGACCCATCTTTGAACTTTCTTGATAGTTGTTCTATAAGCTATAAACTTTTCCTCAGTAGATGCTTTAACTTGTTTAAATTCACCCAAAATATTCAGGAACATCCTCAGCCTCCACTAGATCATTTTTAATTTGAATGTCACAATAAAATTGGGAGAAAGGAGTTCCATCCAATATTCTATGTATTAAACAAAAAGGCCTATGTTCCCAAACATTAGATAACAGGGAGTCTCATATAAACTTTCCCAGAGATCAATCTACTCAGCAAACAGACTGACAAAAAAATTTTTAAGAATCCCATATTCATAATATCAAGCACGACACTTAGTAGTAAGAAAAGCCTTATTCAAATATTGATGTGAAACATATATAGGTATGATCAAGTCCAAAGAAACGAAATCTAATAAACCAAACAACATGGACAGTCAAACACCAGAAGAAAGCAAATAAACCCTTAAAAGTTCAAAATCTAAATCTCAGTATACAAAAAATTAAAAAATTAGATCCCAAAGTAAAGAAAAGGAAGGGGGGAAAAAAACGGATTGAGTACTTTAACTTGATTAAAGTAAAACCCCAATAGTATAGTATTGTGGGGGTCTTACAAACTGAGGACTTGGGTGATGCCTTCCTGTAAGAGGTGACAAAACATTCAGAAAAAAGAGATATAGCAGTAATGAGAATTTCAACATCCTGAATTTTTTGGAAGTCAAACCCGCCAAAAATATCCAGTCTAAAAAATTTCTCACTTGCCTTGCAGACAATTTCATAGTCCAGAAAGTGGAAGAGGAAACAAGGGGAAAGCTATTTTAGGTCTGATCCTAACCAACAATGATGATCTTATTAATGGGGTAAAGGGGGCGGGATCCTTAAGTGGAAGTGACCATGTTCTCCTGAAGTTTATTATACAGCGAAAAAGGGGGAAAAAGTGTAGTTAAACATGCATTCTAGACTTTAAGAAAATAAATATCAGTAAACTTAGGGAAATGCTGGAGGTGTTCCCATACAGGGCTACTTATAGAGAAAGGAGTTCATGATGGATGGGAGTTTTTAAAAGTGAGATATTGAAGCTGTTGGAAAATTCTAGATTTTCCCCCTCTCCTTCTTGTTCCAGGGCACATGGGGCTTAGATGGCTTAGGTTTTTTTTCCTCTGCATGTCAAAGCCTTTTGCCTCCCCACCTAAAGCCTCACTCTTGCTCTTTGTGTTATTTAAAAGCATGGCTATAGTGTCACCCAGTCGCGTAGGGATGGGGGGCAGGGGAAGCAGGTTGCCCTGGGTGGGAATGTTTTGGGGATCCCACCCATAGCCACGCCCCCCCATGCCCTGGCCACATCCCCACACAATGGCCACACCTCTCATGCTGTAACCCCACCTCCACACACCGCTCCCCACACTCTGAGGTCTTCACTGACCAGACCATATGACCCAGGATAGACCCTGAGTTATTGGCCTCCCATAAACAACTCAGTTTTCTCTCTTTGCCCTCATTGCCATTTTGCTTCCACTTTCTTCGCTCTACCATGCTTCGCCTCTCCACCAAGAAGATGATGAATTTAAAGAATTAAACTACTATCTTAATATTTTTGTTAGCTAGTTAGGATCTAGGCTTTCCAATGCATATGTGTCAGGAACAATTCACTCTTACAGGGATAAACAAACTTAATAGAAGATTTATTGTAACATAGTAAGGGATGCTGTCTTCAGACGTTAAAGCTCGAGAAGGGGAACTTTTTCCCCCCACCTTACATTTTAAACAGACAGTTTCTCCTAAGATAGTTGTAAAAGAACGAACGTCATCATCCCAAAATGGTTCCTTTGAAATTCCAGCCAGAAGGAATGGTTGGCGCCTGGGAATAGCTAACAGCCATTCACTATTTCCTCAGTCTACTGCTATCCTAAAACAATAAAACATGGAGGACTCCCAATCCTGCCCCACTTTTTTAAAAAAAAAAACATAAAGATACACAAAATATAGAAAATAGGAACAGTAGAAAGACAAGAAAACTAAATAGTAAATACATAGCAAGTCAGTCGGGGGTTAGGAACATAGCCGGCGAAGAAGTCAGCGAAGGTGCCCTTTCAGCAAACTGGAATGAAAAACAGGATGAATAGCCTTGAGGGAAGGGGAGATCTAGTTAAAAAGAACATCATTAATAGCCCTTTTCACAGGAAAAGGTCCGAGAAAACGAGGGGAAAGTTTTTTAGACGGAGAAGGAGAGGAATTTTCAGAAGAAAGGAAAACCAAATCCCCGGGTGGAAAAGGGGGATTAGGCTGCCGTTTACGGTCAGCGAAACGTTTGGGGGGCTTTAGCGGATGCTATAGCATCTGAGACGGATTGCCAAATGCCAGAAAATTTAGAGACCCAAGCAGAAACAGAAGGAGGAGCGGAGGAAGAGAGGGAGAGGGGGGAAAGGAGAAGGAAGGAAGCCGTAAACTTTTTCAAAGGGGGGTTTCCCAGTAGAGGTAGAACCGCAGAATTGATGGCAAACTCAGCGAACGGAAGGAGCGGAGCCCAATCATTCGGGTTCTAGAAACAAAACACCTAAGAAATTGTTCAAGAGATTTGTTAACACGCTCAGATTGGCCATCTGTTTGAGGGTGATAAGCACTGCTGAGTTTCTGAGTGACTCCCAGGGTTTTCAGTAGACAAGTCCAAAACTTGGAAGTGAAAATTGGATCCCTGTCCGAAATGATCACCGAAGGTAGTCCGTGAAGTTTCCATACATGATTAACGAACAGGTCAGCCAGCTGGCCACGGGGAGTTTCTTTAGAGGCACAAAATGACATTGCTTGGAAAAGTGATCAGTAACAACCCAAAAACATAAAGCCATGTGAAGGGGGAAAGAAACAAAAATCCCATGCGATGACCGACCAGGGGCTAGCAGGCGCAGGAGAGGTTGCAGGAGCCCTTGAGGTTTAGGGGGCGACTTAGAAACGTTGCAAGTGGCACACTGCTTAAGGGTTTTTTGCAGGGAGGGGTTTAATCCGGCCCCCAAAAAAAGGGGCAATCGCATGCAATGTCTTCAAAAACCCAAAATGTCCAGCGGGTTTGGAATCATGAAACGATGAAGTACCTGCTCGCGGGCAGCAGGGGGAACGAGACCTTGGTGCCATAAAGGGGAGATTGTCAACCCATTCTATTTTATCCTTGTTTGCCGGTAGCCAGGATCTGCATGGCTGATAATGATAGCATCCGGAGAGCGGAGTCACAAAGAGAGGAGGCAGAAAGCCTTGTCTTTGCTAATGCACGAGTAGTCACTTGAGAAGCCAGAGAGGAGGCAGGAAAAAGGTTTGGAGTGGGAGGACGTAGCGGGGGATTCCGCAAAACAGGGAAGTCGAGAGAGAGGGCCCGCCAGGGATTCGGCCAGGTTTGAAAACAATTTTAAATCGGAATCTCGGGAAAAAATTCAGCCCATCTCGCCTGCTTAGGGGAAGTTTCTTAGCAGACTGTAAGGCTTGCAAATTTAGATCAGTCCAAACTTAAAAGGGGAGTCGAGCCCCTTCAAGCAAATGACGCCAAGAGGACAGCGCAAATATAGCCTTTTTTTTCTCCCAAATAGGCCAATTAGCTTGTTGAGGGGAAAATTTCTTTGAAATGAAAGCACAAGGCCTGAGTGCTCCTGTGGTGTCATGTTGTAAAAGAACGGCTGCCATGGAAAAGCCCAAAGCATCCGTTTGCACAATGAATTGCTTCGTACTGTCGGGAAAAAGGAGTAAGGGCTCAGAGTAAATTTAGATTTCAAATGGCAACCCGATTAACTAGGACCAACAAAGTCTATGCGCCTTGCCCGCAGTGGATCCTTTAGGTTTCCGTAGAAGGTTGGTGAGTGGAAGCGTTATGGCAGCAAAATCCTCAATAAAGTTCCGGAGAAATTGCAAAACCAAGAAATTGCTGCAGTTGCTTCACAGTTTTAGGGACGGGCCATTGCAAAATGGAGTTAATCTTCGAAGGGTCCATTTTAAGTGAAAAATCTTGAATCCTATATCCCAAGTAATCAAAAGTTTGGGTGTCAAATTGGCATTTAATAGATTAACCACGAGGTTGTTATTATAAGCCTTCGAACACTTCACGAACCAATACACATGAGATTCCATGGAACTGGTAAATTAAAATGTCATCCAGATAAATAGAAACCCCCCGATACAACAAGTCATGGAAAATGGGGTTCAAAAAAATTTTTAACACAGATGGCCCCATTGTAAGCCAAAGGGAAGAACCGTCCATTTTAAAATTACCTAGAGGAGTTGCAAAGGTGGTGAGCCACTCAGAGTCCGGGTCCATTCTAATCCTATGAAAAGCCTCTTTAAGATCAAGTTTGGTGAAATATTTTCCTTAAAAGATGGTCCAAAACAGTCCGTATCAGAGGTATGGGATAACAATTGGAGGAAATAACCTGGTTAATAGCAGAGTAGTTAACTATCAGTCTCGGATCCGCGCTGGGGTCTTTTTCTTTCGGAAGAAGACAGGGCTCGCCGTGGGGGCTGTAGAGGGCTTGATAAAGCCCAGCCAAGTTTTTATTTAGGAACTTCTTGAGAGCAAGGAGTTCTTTTTGGCTCATGGGATAAATTTTCGGTTTAGGCAGGGTGGCCCCGTCAAATAATTCCAGTTTACAGTCAAAGTCCGTGTGGGGAGGCAATTTGTGCCTCCCTTTCGTGGAAAGCCTTTTGGAAGTCTCGGTAGTGTGAAGGGAAATTTTTTGCAATTCTTCATGGGGAATAGAAAAGTTTTCATCTGAAGAACATAGTGCCAGCAGTCCAGTTTTTGGGGGGATATTACAAGAAAAACGATTCCCAAGACCAATTTTAACTGCATCGCCGGGGGTGAAAACGCATGCTGTAATTGTTTTTGTCCATTTGAAATGAGATGGGCTTAGGTTTTTCTAATTACTCCCCCAGTCATTGAGGTCCCATCCATTTGCGTTAATTTTATGGGGCATTCCAAGGGCTCATAAAGAGTTTTCAATTGTTTGGCCAATTTGGGGTGTAACAAACTTCTGGAGCAGCCAGAGTCAATTAATGCCCTATGTACATGCAAAGTCCCATCGCTGCCACTAATCGCAACCGTGGCGAGAAATGGGGAATTTTAGGAGTACTTACAGATGTTCCCCCCGCCAGTCATCGCAGTCAGGTTTAGAATCTCCATCTATGTCAGATGAGGACGAAGAGGTGGTTTCATCATCGGGATCGGAGTCTCCTTCGCCGCTGCAGGGCCAAAATGCTTAAGTGGTTGTTTGGGGGCCCCTGTCTGATTTTGAATTCATATCCTTTGGGTCTGCTCGTGCTCCCTTAGTCCCAGTCGGAGCTTTGGGTTTTCCCCGGAGGTGGAGGGGCCCCGGGTTTTTCCCCAGTTAAAGCACATGCCCAAACGGAGACGTTTGTTCCGTTCCTCAGCATTGAGGACGGTGGGACCGCGAGGTTGTCGTTTTGGCACGTCTTGTCTTTGTCGGTTCAGCTAACAGTCTGGGTTATGCCTTCCATTTCAGTAGCTGCTGCCCCAACCTAGCAGGGCTGTGGATTGGCCTGCATTAAGCACCCGTGTAGAATATCAGGATTTAGTCCATCTTTGTAGAACTCAATTAGAATTTCATCACTCCACGGGACTTTGGTGGCCAGGTTTCTTTTTTTAGGAAAGTCCCCATCTTTCCTCCCTTTTTTCATTCGTTTCAGTTGATATTTGGTGTTTTCCAATAAATGGGGTTTCAGCTTGAATGGTTCATGAAGAGCTGAATTTTCAGTTTGGGGGGCGCGGGAGTATAAGGTTCGCTACCCAGTCTGCTGCCAGTCCTTTCATCCTCTGGCTTAGGTATCGAATTCGGGCCGCATCATCCCGAAATAGATGGCCGTGATCAATCATGAAATTGTTTGCCATAGTCAAAAAGGAGATTTTCCCCCTTCCCGTTGAAGGTCGCTTTCAGGCTCCCAATTTCTGAGTAACAGTGGCGCTGGCGTGTGCCCTGTTGGTTGCTGGGGGGACCAGGGGTGCCTGCCGCCGAACACCCGTTTTGGGGGTTTCCCCCTGGTGATCTCCCTGTCTGCGAGGAACGGATGCGCATCTCGCGTAGCATGGTCTTGAGTTCGAATCCCCATCTTTTTCTTTCCAGTTCGGTTTCCATTTGCTTTATCTCCTCCAAAAGGGATAGGTCTTTTGCTGATGTATCCCATCTAGCAGCCCTTCTGCGTTGTCTCAACGACGTATGTGGCTTTTCTCCCCAACCCCAGGTTTGGCCGCTTGTGGGGGTTTCCATAGCCTCGGTCAGGCGCAATTTTGTCTTGGTATCCAGGGGCACTTCAGTTTCTGTAGCTCCATCAGATTCTGCAGATCCTTGCTCTTCTTCAGTAATCATGGTCCATCAATTGGTGCATTTTTTGAAAGGTTTTAGCTTTCTGTCAGGAACAGATTCACTCTTACACGGATCAACAAACTTAATAGAAGATTTATTGTAACATAGTAAGGGATGCTGTCTTCAGACGTTAAAGCTCGAGAAGGGGCCGTTTTCCCCCCCCCTTTACACTTTAACAGACAGTTTCTCCTAAGATAGTTGTAAAAGAACGAACGTCATCATGCCAAATGGTTCCTTTAAAATTCCCAGCCAGAAGGAATGGTTGGCGCCGGGGAATAGCTAACAGCCTACTATCACTATTTCCTCAGTCTACTGCTATCCTAAAACAATAAAACATGGAGGACTCCCGACAATATGTGACTGTAAAATTCATTAGTAAACTTTTTAAAGTTTGGATCCTGAAACTGCCTGCCTTGTTTTGCTTTCTAAGTCAGTCTCAGTTCAGGGAAGCCACACAGAGAAGGGGGAGTTTTTCCACACTCTGCTAAAGAAGGTTGATTCCTAACAGTTTTAGTTTTCATAAAATTTTCCCCCCCAAAAGGGTTAACATCCTGGGAAACTCTAACCTCCCAAAAAAGGCACAATTTCTAACAATTCCAATGAGGAGATAAAAGGGGAAGTCCCCAAAGAATCTAGGATGGATGTCTAAAGAAATTTCAGTGGAGCTAAGATTTAAAAAGGAAATGTGTAAAATGGAAAAAGGGGAAATAACCACAGAGGAATTCAAACAATAGCCAGCAAGTAAAGGGAAAAAAGTAAAAAGCTAAAGTGCAGAAAGTTAAAAACAATAAAAATTTTTTTGGATCTCTGTAGCAAAAGGAAGAACAAGGAGACAATGCATGGAGAGGATGATGAAATGCTAGCAGGGAACAGAGGAAAGGCAGAATTACTCAACGCCTTCTTTGCCTTGGATTTCTTCCAAAAGGAAAATGGAGCAGATGATGTGGTAGGGGAAATGAGCACAGCATAGGTAAAGACATAGTACAGGAATACCTGGCTACTTTAAAGAATTCAAGTCCTCATGACCAATGAACTACATCTAAAGGCATTAAAAGCACTGGCAGAAGAAATCTCAGAACCCTGGCAATAATCTTTGAGAATTCTTGGAGAATGGGGAAATCCCAGAGGCTGGAGGAGGGAATTTGTCCCCATCTTCAAAAAAGGGGGGGTGGGAAGCCCCCAAATTTCCGCAGAGTCTGCCTGACATTGATACTGGGAAAAATTCTACAGCAGATTGTTAAATAGATTGTAAGCACTTAGGAATGTCATGATCACTAAAACTCACTAAAACTCAACATGGCTTTCTCAAAAACAAGTCATGTCAGGCTAATCTTTTCTCTTTTTTTGATAGAGTTACAAGCCTTTGATGAAGGGAATGCTGTGGATGTAGTTATTTACTTCAGTAAGGCGTTTGGAAAAGGTCCCCCACAAATTCTTGCAAACAAGCTAGTAAAATGTGGGCTAAAAAAACTACTGTTAGGTGGATTTGTAACTGGTTGATCAACTGAATCCAAAGGGTGCTCACCATTGACTTCTCTTCATCCTGGAGAGAAAGTGACTGGTGCAGTACCACAGGGTTGTCCCGCAGCCAGTGCTATTCAACATCTTTATCAATGACTTGAATGAAGGAATAGAGGGCATTCCAATCAAATTTGCAGATGACACCAAATTGGGAGGGGTTGCTAACACCCCAGAGGATAAGATCAGAATTCAAAATGATCTTAACAGATTAGAGAGCTGGGCCAAAACTAACAAAATTAATTTCAACAGGGAGAAGTGTTAAGATACTACACTTGAGCAGAAAAAAATGAAATGCACAGATATAAATAGGTAACACTTGGCTTATCAAGAACATGCGAAAAAGGGTCTAAAATTTAGTAGACCACAAGCTGAACATCTATCAGCAGTGTGATGTGGGAGCTAAAAAAGTTAATGTGATTCTGCTGCATCAATAGGATATAATGTTTATTGTAAGTCAAGGGACATGATAGTACCACTTTATTCTGCTTTGATCAGCCTCCACCTGGAATACTGTGTCCAGTTCTGGGGACCACAGTTCAGGAAGGAATTGAAAGCTAGAACATGTCTAGAAGAGGGCAACCATAATGGTAGAATGCCTAGAAACCGTGACCTGTGAAGAGTGCCCCAGGGGGGGGTAATTTAGCCTGAAGAAGAAAGTTTAAGAGGTGACATGACAATTATGCTTAAATATTTGAAGGGATGTAAATGGAGGATGGAGAAACCTGTTTTTTCTGTTCCAAAGACCAGGACAGGGAAATGGATTCAAACTTCAGGAAAAGAATTCCATCTAATGTTAGGAGAAACTTCCTGATGGTAAGGGCAGTTTTACCACAAATATGCTGCTGCCTCAGAGAATGGCAGAGTCTCCTTCTTTGGAGGCTTTTAAATAGAGGCTGGATAGCCATCTGTTGGGAATGCTTTGGTGGTGTATTCCTGCATGGCAGGGGGTTGGACTCCATGGCCCTTGTGGTCTCTAATCTACTCATATCCAAAATTTTAATTTCCCTTTTTAATTTCTTTCAATTTTAATATATAGCCTTCATTTCCATCCTTTTTTTCTCTGAATTTTTTTATTTCCTCTATCAGAAACAGATTAGGGTCTTGTGTCTTTGATTTAACTTCCACAGATGGTTCTCTCTGTGTCTGAGATTGCAACTGAGTTTGAACAATCGCTCTTCCTGTTCCAGAGATTGTTAGTGTTATTTCTTATTATCTAGTTGATCTCTAATGAAAATTTTGGATTGCCTTCTAGACTTTTTACAAAAACTTTATGTATAAAAACCTAGTTGAGTAATTGTTTATATAAACAAATTCAAATACATATCCAATGTTCCAGCTACTTAAATTTAGAAAATCAATAATGTCTTTTGTATTAAGTTAAATTAAATTCACTTTGTTCAGTACTTTTCCTTATTAATATAAACCCCCCAATACAATCTATAAATTTAATCTATAAGATCTTATCGAACATTTTAATAATGAAAAAATTGTTTGACTCTTAACCTTAGTATTAAATTTTAACTTATACTATAACACCTATTAAGCAATTGAAAATTTTCAAAATAAGTTGTAATTCATTTGTTTCACCAGCAGGTGAGGGTATTGTAACAGTAAATCAAATATTTAAAAAATAGAGACAACAAGGGTGGGGGGGACAGAGAAGAAACAGAGGAAAAGAGAAAAACATCTGATAACTTCTTATAACCTTAGATCTAGTGTATTATTTTCTCATCCTTGAACAGGCTGTTATCTCCTTGACAGCTAAGAGTGGTTGCAAGATCAGTGCCTATACTTGAATTAGTAGATGATAAAAAATAAATAGTAACTATTTTTAATAAAGAGAAAAAACTCACAACAAATTACCCAACAACAAAATTGTCTCTAATCAGTTTCATTACAATATGTGGTGGAAGAAGGGGGGGGAAATATCAAATGTTAAATAAATAAGCAAGTTTTGGTAACAGAGGAGAGGTAACAAAGCTAGCTCAAACTGATAATACAATTTGTAAGCTTGTCTTTCTCTGATCTTCTTATCCATCTTGGTACCTTTCCTAGATTTCCTTACGTAGAAGCCATCACCTCTTCTGTATACAAAGTTTCTTTGGAGTTTCTTTCTCAGTTTGGCTCCACTATCTCACTTCACCTTCCTCTTTATCCTCACATCAGTCATTTCTCCAACTGACTACTATCAGCTTATTACCTCTCTGGTTTCTAATGTCTGCCAGCACAACACAGTTCGTTTCTGAAACTCCCTCCATTTCTTCCACACATTCAAACAATCAGTCCTTACTTTGTTTTTTTTAGATGCTTAATTTTAGATAATCTTAATGACTTGTCATCATTAACAATCAGCCTGAGGATCAGTCAAAATGAAAGAGGAGCTCACTGCTTACAACTCCCACCTTTCTTTCTTGATTATGTATATTAATTTTTTTTTTCACGTTTCTCTGGTAAAATAAATTATTCTTCAATCCACTGTCAATCCAGACTTCTGCTTAACTCTTATTTATATTTTTGTAGCTATTAATCTGGATGTTGCTTTAATTATAGTCAAAACAAGTTATAATGTAAGAAAAGGAGCAAAGGCAATGTTAACTTGTATTCACACTGTGATAATGAAGTAGCCGACCCTACATATGGTTATGGAATATGCTTATAGAATCTTTTAGCAGAAATCATCCAAAAGTGTGTGACAAGTTAAAGTGGTTTGCAAAACTTCAGTGCTGTGTTAGCAGAGTTAGCAGAAGTTCCTGTGTTGAATACAAGGTTGAGGTCACAGTGTGCTTAATTGCTGGAATGTAAACAACTGTGCAATTGTGAGGTAAAAGGGTAACTGAGAACATTGCAAAACTTCAGAGGGGCGGGCGAGAGGAAATGTCTTTGTGTCATGGATGCTATAAAATTGTTCTGCGAAGTGTGCTCTGGGCTCTTGGCACTTTTTGGAAACTATTCCTGCCTTGCAGCCCATGCGTAACTATAATAAATTCTTTTTCCTTCACTTCATGGTCTCCCTGCCTCTGAATTCCTGCAACAATAATGCTATTATATTACTCTTTCAGCAGACACAAAACCACAATCTCCTGATTACTTTTCAGATCTGAAGCTTTCAAATCTCCAAAAGAGTTTGAGTTTTAAAGTCAATTGTAGAGTCTAAAATGTGAAGGTTTTCTTACCCAGTTGATTTGGAGATTATTATTACTCTACTTGCTGGTAATCCACTTTCAATTTCTCCATGATTACAGTTTGACCACATTGCTTGTCATGCCCTCGATCACTCACAGACAGTAGTGTTTATTTGTAGCAAAGCAAGCCGCTTCTTCCAAAGTTACTGAGACTAAAGCATAGATGGAGTTTACAGATTGTATACCTACATATACAAATTTTAGGTGTGCAAAACTGTGATTGGAGAGGATCATAAATCATCATCCCACATCTTTAGACATTTCCCAGACTCACAGTTCTTTACCCTTCTTTCATCCTTGGGGCAGGAAATATGCTTATCTTTAGACCCTTTGAGTTTCCAAACATATCTTGGTGTTTTCATTTTTGCCCCCTCCGATCTCGTCTTCACCAGATACATTGTAGCAATGAGTAATAGTGCAATTAACCATTTGATACATGCGAATAGACAAGGAAGCTTCAAGCAGAGACATTGTTGCAATCACCAATTGACATTTGATACTTTGTTGACTCTTCACCTGGGGTCTGCGTACCTTTGAGGGTCTGTGGAGCTCTCATAGGATGTACACAAAGCCCTTCTGCTAGATCAGGGGTGGGCAATTATTTTTTCCATGGGCCACATGAGAAACTAAAAATATTGTGGAGGGCCGGGCCGAACGGCTGAACTCAATTTTGCATAATATTAATTGTATTTCTTTATAAAAAGCAGTAAATAGCATTGTTTTGACAAGCTGCTACGAGTATATGTTAGTTAATGAAAAAGTGAGGTTGCCTTACAAAAAAATGTAATTTATTAAATAAAATTTCCCAAAACAATGGTAAACAAAATGAACATTTTTCACTATTTGTGACTCATATTAGTGAAAATTTCCAGTCACATTCACTCAAACACATTTTGAGTTTCATTTACTGTTGGAAAGAGGTTCTTAGCATTCTCAAGACATCACAATATTGTCTTTGTACTCCAAATATTAAGCAAGATACATCATATTGAACTGTCACTAAACATCACTGAACTGTGATTCTGAGAAAAAGGCTTCCAAAGAAAGTGTCCCAGTTCACTGCTAGTTGGTGCCTTTACATGCCTTTACATGCCACTGCCAACATCCCCACTGCCATGCTGGTCACAGAAAATATGTGAACAGGCTGTCACCCATGCATAGCCTGAAAGTTTGACTCGACATTTGCGATAATTGCAAAGGAGCATATCCTCACAGACAGACATGTTGATGCAACCAGTGCAAATACGGTATATTACAAGCACTTCCTGTGGGACAGTAACGTAGCATTCAGCACACCTATAAAGTGAAAGAAATATTAAAGCCACAATTTCCAAATTGCTTATGGCTACATAGTAGAGAACAGAATTTATGAACATTTACTCATTCATTCATTCCTTTGTAAGGGTTACCACCGAACCCTCAAAACTGTTAGGGTTATTCCTGAACCCTGAAAACTGTTGGGGTTATCCCCAAACCCTGAAAAAAAAAGATGTAAGGCCAGACCTAAAATATTAGGTCCACACAGACTACCCCAAGTAGTCTATGCAATTGCGGGTAAGCTCTGAATCAGTCTGGAAAAGTCCCCAACTTTTGCCAAAGGAACTTCCCCCTCCTAGCAAGAACGCAGTTAAAACCACTTTTTACATGAGCAAAGAGAAGGACTCTTTACTGTAAACAAAAAACAAAAAAAAAGGAGGGGTTTATATAGATCTTGGATGACAGTGCTCTCATAAATCATACAGCACATGTGCAAGAATATTTGCTTGCCGGGGACTAAAATTCTGATACATGGTTGATAACAAAGTAACTTCTGGTTAACAGCCAACAATGAACCCTGACTCACACATACATTTGCTCAAGAGTGAAGCGTAAGAAATAGACGTTGACTTTGCCAGTTAATGGCAGCATAATTTTAAGTAGGACAAGGAGCTGACAACAGGAACAACCTTGAAGGCTGAGTAGAATTCAAAATGGTGGACTTTAGTTAAACAAATGCAGAGAGACAGGGGGTTTCTTTAACTTAGGCATTTAAGCAGGCAATACCCTCTGTGAATTGAACTGTCCAGAGCGCTGAATCTCTACCAGCCCTGCAGAGTAGACCAGGGACAAAGATGGGAAACACTATCTGTCTGCGCTCTTTTACCATTTACTCCTTCAGCTCACCAGCAATCATGTAGCCCATTTCCGCACTAGATTGTTATAGTGCTATTATTCCACTTCCAACGTCTATGGAATCCTGGGGTTTTCAGTTTAGGGTGGGGCTTTAAGGCTTTGAGGGCCCTCCCTAAACTGCAAACCCCAGGATTCCATAGGATGTTGAAAGTGGAATAATAGCAATATAACAATCTAGCACAGAAATGGCCATAGACTACTCAGGGCAATCCATGCGGACCTAATATTTTAGGTCTGGCCCCACATATTTTTTCAGGGTTTGGGGGTAACCCCAACAAAGCCATACTCTTAACAAAGTCATACAATAGCAGGTTCCTTCTGAAGTTTCCCTCAGGATAGTTAGCACTTGTCCAACCACAGTTTTATCAGGTAAAGTAAATGATTAGAAGTCTTGGAGGCCAAAATACTCTCTGCCTATTCCAAAACTTGAAGCAGCCATTAAAGACAGTGTGGTGTAGTGGTTTGACTTTGAACTATGATCCTGGAGGCCAGGGTTTGAGTCTCTGCTCAGCCATGGAAACCCACTGGGTGACCTTGGGTGCATCACACACTCTCAGCCCCAGAAAACCCCATGAGAGGGTCACCATAAGTTAGAAATGACTTGAAGATACACAATAACTACAGAGTTACAGGAGCCCTCTGTAATTTTCAAACATGGCAACCCTAACAATATTGTGAAGGTTTGTGATTTAAAAAAAAAAACCACACATTTTTTTGAGCTTTAGGTATAGTAATTTTTATATAGGGGTTCCTTGAGACCTGAACATTATTTTAAAGCTTCCTCCAGGGTAGAAAGGTTGAGAAAACCTGATTTAAGGAGTTTATCAGGTTAATTTACATTTTTCTTCTTTGCTTTCATACCTGACCTCAAAAATTCTCCTTAAAATACTTAATACATTTCTTTAAAAAAAAAACCAAAATCCCTAGTCCAGGCAAGTTTATATTATTCCTTTGGATATTCGAATTTAAATCTTTAAATTAGGAGTGCTTTGGGGGGGAAATGGCTTTAGTCAGGCCCACTATTCCCCTAAAGAACAGAGTTCTTCAGGAAACTGAGGCGACAACACAAACTGAGCTTTAATATTTTCAAATAAAGGCGAACTATTCTTGTATATTCGACGGGAAAGTCCTCGGCAAACGAGTTGAATAATCCACCGTCCCGTGAGGGACTAAGTAACGCGGTTTACTTTGTGAGGAGAATTGAGGACTAGCTTTCATTTTAAAAACCGTCTTCGCGGCAGCCGTTCGTCCCTTCAATTTAACCCCCCTGTCTTTCAGCGAATGGCATGCACCATTGCTTTCCATCCTCCCCCTCCATTTGGTAATCAGCGGTGGTTGCTTCCAGGCGCCTCAGGCGGGGAGTTAATAGGAAAGGCGGGAAATATAAGAATTCGGTTTGAAAAGCAGAAGTGAGGCGAACGTCGGGCTCTGAGGGAATTTTTTAGAGAAGGCCCTCTAGTGAGGCGGCGCGTTTCACTTCCTCAGTACTCGGTGTGCCCGCCTTTTTTCAACAAGAAGTTTTAATAAGACATAAGAAGAAAATAAGAAAGAAAATTTTTAACAAAGAGGGTTTAATAAGATTGTTACTTCTTTTCCCTGCCCCTAAACTATAAAATCAGGCGCAGGAGCTGAGGCAGGCGGCGGCAGCAGGCGGAGAGACGGCGAGCTACGCCACAGCCCAGCGGCGGCCATTCGTGGAAAAATAGGCCGACCTGCTCCTCCCTGCTCCGGCAGCGACTGGCCTTCTCCCTGCCGCTACCCCCAGCACTCCGCCCTCCGTCCCTCCCCTCCTCTTCGAGCCACGCCTCAGCCGGCGTTAATGCGGGATGAGCGGTACGCAGCCCCCTCCTCCCTTCAGCCCCTCCCGGCCCAGCCAGACCCTTTTCTTAGCCGGCCGGCAGGCTCCCACCTGGGCTTCCCGTGCCATCCCACCAGGGCTCCCCCTCCATTCCTCCTGGGTCCCTCGCCCTCCACCACCCCCCGTTTATCCCTCCCTCTGTCTCTCCTTCTTTCCTCCCTCTTCCATTCCCCCTTTCTTTCCTGGTCCTCCCTCCTGTGCACATCCATCCCTCCTTCGTTTCTGTTTTCTCCCATTTTCCCCTCCCTCGCGCCTCCCTCCTCCTGCCCCTTTAGAAAGTATGTTTATTTTGTAATTTCCAATTAGCCTTATACGGGCCGGTCAGAGCCAATCAAAGGGCTGTATGTGGCCCGGGCGCCGTACAATGCCCAGGTCTGTGCTAGATACTAACAGGAGCAGCAGCCAACAGGGACATGTTACTGTGGTAGTTAGCCCTGTCCCGGAGTCCACAATTTAATATAAAATATTAAATTTATATCTCCATGTGCTTGAGAGGGTCCCTCAGACAAGCATGCAGGCAGGCATGGCCAAACAGCCACAATCAGGAAAAACCCGGTCTGGCTAGTAAACAATCTGTCACGTAGCCCCAGGAGCCCTCCAGACACGCACACATTAAATTAGACAAAGAGTTCTCTGCCCCAAGGAGCCAGCTTGACAGGATTAGCGATCCTGACAAACAGCCTGTCAAGTGAGAGCAATTTACGTACTGCTGCGGCTTTTGACAAACCCCGGCAAATCTTATCACGCCAATAGCTCTGATATTTTGGAGCTTTGTTCTCCCAATCATGCACATTTTGGAGCTTTGTTTTAGCTCCTCAACTCATTGTTCTCCCCGGGAAAGGATTAGCCTTCCAGGTACATTTTCCTCTATAAAAAGACCCGATTTTCAAGCGGTTCCTTGGATCGCTCCGGTTTCCTCTCGGCTCCACATCTCTCCATCCGGCAATCCTCTCAGCCCTCCACATGCTGAGTCTCTTCTCTCACTCCGCTGCTGTCTCTGACTTCTGTCTTCAGGACCAGGTGCAGTATACCAAGAAAATACCTCTCTAAAATCCCTTATCAATTTTCCTCTCTTTTATTTCTATTTAGCTCTTGAGTGAGTGAGTGTGAATGTGAACAACGACTTCTTTTTAATTAAAAATAATTAAATTAGCAATTTAATGTGGTTTTTGGCTGAACCTGACCCCGTAAACATTGGGTTGAAAAGATCTCGCTAGGTTACCCTGCCTCTTTGTGGTGCTACAGCTTGTGCTCTGGCTAATTCCCATTCCCCATTATTTGGAGCACATTAAGTTGTCCCCCACGGGACCCCAGAAATCAGGGTAACAGACAAACCAGTGGAGTGTGGGTGGGTTCTGAAACCGCTCCTTTGTTGGCAAATGAGGGGACAGTTTGCACATATGCCTCTGTTACCCTGAAAATTGAGGGGACCCCAAGGGGCCCCCAACCTTGCCAATTAAGATATCAATGTGGGGAAATTAGAACTCAGAGCACTGTTTAGCTAGCGAGAGGCAGGGTAACGTAGCGAGATTTTTAACCCAACGTCTACGGCTTCAGGGAAGAGAGCAAACCAACAAGGTGTAGATAAACAAACAGAAACTTTATTAAACATAGACAGCAAAATAAACAACACGCACACTAACTAACTTAAAGAATAGGAAAATAGAGCAAAGAGGAGAACGGGTGATACGACACCTGGTCGCATTGTCCTGAAGAAACTGGAGCAGAAGAAGACGGGCTCAGCGTGGATGCTGAGGGGAACTCCTGAACAAACCGGCAGCAGGACAGGGTCGATGTTCAAAGAAGAAGCCTCAAAAATGGGGACCTTATATAGGGTGGATCGTGCCTGTTGGCTATGGTAAACCAAATAGGAACAAAAGGGGTTTTGGTGCTAGACAAAAGAATCTGGTGAGGTCAGTGTTAACATGATGGGATTTGCATTGGAAGACAATAGAGTGGCCGGTAGGTTGATGGCCCTCTGAAAAGGCATGACTTGGTGGGAAGCTGCGCCGCTATTGTGGAGTGTGGGTATGGGAGTTCCCTACAGCTTCGTGAGGCTTGGGGATTGCTGGCTTGAATAGAAAACGGAATGTGAACTATTAATCAGCTGCAGCCAGTACGTGCCCATTCGGAAAACAACCCAAACATGTGCAGCGGGGCAACAGAGAGGAGTCCAGCACAAGCCAAATTAAATGATATCAAAGTGATATCTGGGAGCTCCCACCTGGGGTATCGACATAACACCTTCCGCCATGTCCCTTTTGTCACAGACATGGCAGCAGGGAGTGTGGGCACTGAGGGACATGGCAGCATGTGTGTGTGCCCAAACTGCTCTCTCATTTGCAAATGAGGGAGCAGTTTCAGCGTCTGTCCCCCCTTTGCCATGTCCCAGACCAATCTACCTGCTGCCGTGTCCTAGACAAAAGGGGCATGCCTGCAGGTGTGTGCACGCACCCAAACTATGGAGACCACAGTTTGAATCCCCATGTGGCCATGGAAACCCACTGGGTGACTTAATGCAAGCCACATACTCTCAGCCTCAGATAAAGGCAAAGGCAACAAATCTTGCCAACAGAACCTCCATGATAAGTTCGCTATAAGTCAAAAGGGAGAAAAGTGATGGCTAGAAAGAACCTCCCCCTGTGAACAGCACTTTGTTGATGTATGCCTTCAAGTAACTTCTGAGTTGTGGCAACCCCAAAGTGAACTTTATCTTCTTCTTCTTCTTCTTCTTTTTTTTTTTTGCAAAATTTGTTCAGAAGGATTTGCCCTTGCCTTCCTCTGAGGCTGAGAGAATGTGACTTGTCCAAGGTTACTCAGTGTCTGAGTGGAGATTTGACTTCTAGATTTCAGAAGCCTTTAAATGAATACAGAAATATTTGACTATTTAAATGAATATTTGAATATTAAACCCCCCTCCTCCCTCTCTCTCTCTCTCTCTTATATATATATATATATATAAATGTTGCTGGGGTTAAAGGTGTGTGTGTGTGTGTGTGTGTGTATATACGTACATACATACACAGTTAACCCCAGCAACAAATTATATTTACATGGGGTCCCCAGTAAAGAAAAGGTTAAGAACCACTACTCTGTCTAACTCTGGCATAGTCCCTACATGGACTACCATACACTATTGTTACCCTGCTTGCTGGGGGTCCCTTAGGGGGATTCCCAACGCCTGTCAAAATTATCACTTGTGGGGAAAATGAGCTATGAACGCTGCTTTAGCAATGCAAAGAGGGCAGGGTAATTAAGGATCTTTTACCCAATGTTTACGGGGTCAGGCTCAGAAATCACACATAAAGGTCCAATGAACGACTTCATTGAATAGTAATAGTTCGCACTAACACAAATACGCACACACGCATCCAAGGGCTAATAGAAATAAAAAGTGGAAATAAGATAGAGGGATTGTTGAGGGATTCGCAGCTTGGGTGATGCTGCACCTCTTCCTGAAGTCCTTGGTCTGGGAAGCAACAATCGAACAGCAGCACAGTGAAGAGGCGCTGAGGAGATCGCGCAGCTGTCGGGAGGGGGAACGGTCAGTTGGTATGACCGGAAGGCATCATACTCCTCCTCCTTGCCTCGCCTTTCTCTCCTAACTAGCCCAAAAATGGGGACTATTTGTAGGAAGAATTTACTTTGAGGCAGATCCTTTCCCAGGGAAAAGAAACAGGGATAGAAAGGAAAAACAACGCCACACCTGGCATTTCTCTGATATTGGAAGATAACAAGGTGTCCTCCCAGTAACAGGGTCTTCCTCCGCTTTGAGGTTGCAGTGTGAGTTTCTGGAGATGGATTTGATAAGGTTTTATTGCTTCCAGTCCCCAACTTTCCGGGAACACTTTTACTCCCTTCAAATTAAGGACCTTTGTCCACCATGGGTTATCACAACACGAGGTCTCCTGTGGCTACGTGACTGAGGATTTTGCTGGCCTGACCTGGTTTGTTCAATCGTACAACCATTATTACCCACGTTCGCATTTGGGTGACCTCTCTGGTGGGTTAGATTGATTTTGTATCAAAGTTGTAGACCCCGGGACAGGGTTTACCAAGGGGCCAACACTATTCCAATACGCTTCCAGCAGATCTGCTTATAACAGGAGCTACACGCTCCCCACCTCTGGGAGTCTTAAGCCCGAATTATTCCTTTCTCTAACTAGGAAGCAAAGCAGAGGTTTTGCATGGGGGCCATTTTCAGGAAGGAATTTTTAAATAAAATAGTGGGATGAGGCTGGGTGTAAAATGAAGCAGGTGGGAGAGGGAACACAGTACGAACAATTCCTGCAGGATGAGCTGAAAGGACCAGGGAAAGGTGGCACCTTGAGACCAACTAGGAGCCAATTTCATAATAATCCCCCAGTCCTCGTCCATCCTTCAGCCGGCTCTTCGCCCACCTCGGCCTGAAAGACTTAACCAGTTTTATTCGGGAGGAGCCTTTGCGCACTGCAACCCGCTTCACTGGGTGCATGAAGAGCTGCCTCACCTGGCCGTTTTGGACCTATTTGGGGGGAGGGGAAGTAACTGGTGAAGCAAAATGGGCTGGAAGTACAAAAATCACAAACAGTTACTACATCCTACATTAACTGGCACTACCCAGCAAAAATGGGGTGGAAGCGAACATGAGGAGCTGCTTCTCGCGTAGCTTTTGAAGAAAAGGGAAATAAGTAAAAAGCGGGGAGATGGTTTCTACGTAGAATTTCCACTATTTATTCTGTGTATCTGTCAGAAACCAGACAAAACGCCGCCATTTGTTCTTCTCGTCCTCTGAGTTTTGTCTGTCCATCAGATGGGAGTAACTGGGGGGGGGTCTTCCTGTGGTAGTTTCCCCCCTTAAACCACCACAGGACCCCTGTAAGGCGTGTCTCCTGAGGGGCAGGGCTGACCCTGAGGCGGGCGATTAAGGCCATCACTGAAGGAAGACGTTACCTCTGGGATTCTGCCCAAATGCCCCAAAGGCACCACCTCCTGCCTGATCTCGGGAGCTAAGCAGGGTCAGCCCTGGAGAGCGCTCGGGTGGGAGGCTAGAAAGGAAGGGAGGCCAAGAAACGCCTCCTCAGGAAGGGAAGGGTGAGGCCAGGAGGCCTTTCTCGCTCTTCCCGCCCCACAGAGGCCATTTCGGCACGAGCCAGCCAGCCCCTCCCGGAACTGCAAACCCCAGGATTCCATAGGGGGTTGAAAGTGGAATCATCGCGCTATAACAGCCTCGTGCGGAAACGGCCAGAGGGGGGTCTGCCCAGGCTGCCTGAGCGCATCCTTTCCCCTCCCGGGGCAGCTCTGGGGGGTCTGCACGCTCGGCCCGAAGGCGCCCCAGGCGGGAAGGAGGGCCGCCAGAGACCCTCAGAAAAGGGGAGAGGACCCTCCCCCGCCCGTCACTCTTGGTCTTCCTCCCGCCCCTTCCGGCCACGGGCGAGGCCTGTCCTAGAGAGGCGTCGGGGGGCAGAAGTTGGTTCCCCCCGGAGGACTTTGGAGGAGGGGCTGGGAAGAGACTGACCCGACCCCGGCGCCCTCCCCCCGCTCCGTCGGCCCCCTTTCTGTGGGGAGGAGAGAGAGAACGAGAGGGAGGGAGGGGAGCCCCTGTGTCCCCCACCCCAGAGAACCTGGTCAGTCCCTCCCCCCAGCCGGGAGTTTTCGGGCGAAGGGGAGGATCCGCAGGGCTTCAGCGGGAGGGGGGCGGCCTGGGACGCGCAGGGGAGGGGGAGGGGGCCGGGAGGGGCAGTCCAGGCGCCCCCTCCTCCCTCAGCCGGGGGTGCTCTTTGGCGCTGCTTCTCGGCTCCCTCGGCCGCCTCCCTTCTCTCCTCAGGACAGCCCTGGGGGGGGGCGGGAGGAAGGGCGGGGCCCGCTCGCACCGCTGGACGAACTGCGCAGGGGACGGGAGACGACGGCCGTTTCCGCACGACGCGCTTAGAGCGCGATGATTCCACCTTCAACCTGCTGTGGGATCCCGGGGTTTGCCGTTCCGGGCGGGGCGGAATCATCGCGCTGTGAGCGTGTCGTGTGGAAACGTTCCAAGACGCGCCAGTGTTCCAACCACTCTGAAATGGCGCTGAGCAAACCTGCAGCAGCGCCGTTTCTGGTCTGCGCTGAGTTTTTAGCGCACCCGGGGACGGGGCCCCTGTGAGGCTGAGCAGAGCCCATCCGATGGTGGAAGCCCCCCCAGTTCCTCCCTGAGGGAACGTGGCTTTGAGCAGCCGCAGGCGGCGTGTCCCGACTGGAGGGCCGCCGCCTCGTCCTCAGGGGAGAAGAGGTTCCGCTTCCCTTTGGAGAGCTCAGGCTGACCGCATTCCAGCCCGTGAGCCAGGAGGGAGGAACGCGAAGGGCCGCTGGAGAGAGCGGGAAGGGAGGTTTCCTCCGGAGGGCGCGACAGGGATCCTGCGGCCCAGTGGGAGGGTTGGGGTCTGAGGGGGAGGGGAGGGGAGGGGGGAGGGGAGCCTGAGGAAGGGAAGGCGGAGGGAGGAGTCCTTTCCAGCTGGAACGGGATGGTCACCCAGCTCCCTACCTAGCACGTGGCAGTATAAATAGCAGCTCCCTCACCAAACACCTTGTTTCCTCTGTAGGAGTCGCTATTGCCAGGAGTATTCCCAGCCTTTTGCCGAGGAGGACAACCTGACAAGACAAAGTGGTCTGTTTTCTACCGTCGCTTCAGAATCTTTACCAGTCAAAGATGGAGAAGAGGGAATCTACCGGGTCTGAATTAGGCAAAACCCTTCCTGGTGTCCAGGCTGAGAGCAGTGGAGCCTTCGGGGAAGGAACCGCACAGGACAGCCTGAGAAAAGACAGGCTCAGTTCAGATCTACGGCGCCAACATTTCAGGCGGTTCTGCTATGAAGAGGCTGAAGGGCCCAGAAGAGTTTGCAGTCAACTCCACCGTCTCTGCTGCCAGTGGCTGAGGCCAGAAAGGCACACAAAGGCTCAGGTGCTGGACCTGGTGGTCCTGGAGCAGTTCCTGGCTGTCCTTCCCCCAGAGCTGGGTAGCTGGGTCGGAGAATGTGGAGCGGAAACCAGTTCCCAGGCGGTGGCCCTGGCGGAGGGCTTCCTTCTGAGCCAGGCAGAGGAGAAGAAGGAGAAAGAAAAGCAGGTGAGAGTGTGTCGTTCTGGTACTTTCAAGGGGCTGGAAATAGTTATTTTTAAGACTATCTCTGTTAACTCTTTTTTCTAGAAAAATTCTAAAGTGTGGATGCTGCTCGTGGATCCTATCCTCTTCCTTTCTTTTTCTGATCCTCCTTTATTGGTCATTTTGACAAGGCCGGCTTTTTCTCTTTACAGACTGGCCTGACAGCTTCATCCTTCCCCAGTCTGCTAAAGAATCTTTCCTCTTTATACTCTGGCCTTCCCTTTAAACACCACCGCCATGTAAAAAGGGTATAGCCTTTCAGTTGGTATTAAGAAGGATTTACTGATGTATGGTAGTGTGTTTCTGTTTGGTTAGAACTACTGAAAATTATTCAGCTGAGTCAAAATTTATAAAAATATACTATAATCTTTATGAAGACAACAAACAGAATAAAATATTGGTTCTGTGTGTATGTCCAGGCTCAAGCAGATTTTCAGAATGAGTATCAACAGTTTCTTGTATCTTTACACCAGCCTGAAGACACAGGTCTCACACATGCACACAGCCCTCCGGCCATTCTTTTGCCAAAGTCTCTGTTCACAAATCTAAGTCACCGTCTCTAAACAGTTTAAAAAGTGGGTTGATTTCTTTTCTGCCACTCTCACTAGGCTTTCTGTGAGAAAACAGGCCCCTTTCATTCAACCCCCTCCCGTAATTAAATGAGAACTTCTCTGGCTGAAGGAGTCACCCTTAGCCCTTGCTCCCTGAAGTTTGACTCCAAAACCAAATCAGTGTGACTCCTGTATAAGCCTCTTCCTCACAGCCTTCCAACTCCTCCTTCCCACTAATGGGCTGGATTTCTATCTAGAGTGGCTATTCTGGTTGCCTGACAACCCATTGCAAAGTGGCTTGTCTGATACTCAGGATAACTATTCCCCAACTCTGTCACAGTAATCCTGACAGGTTTTTCTACTACAGGGTTTGATTGTGAAAGGAAGAGCTGAGGTTGAGAAGGATGATTCTGAAACCAAGTGGATCATGCCGAACAAAGTCTCCATCTCAGTGGGTAAGACTGAAGGGGATTCTTTACTAACTCTCTCTTTCCTTCCAAGTAGGCTGAAGACATGTGGGATCTGTGAGTTGTTGCATGCGAACGATTGTATGTATTCTGTACTTTGAAACTACATGTGTATCAGGGAGGAGAGAATCCACTGGAAGTGCTGCTTCTGTAGGTTGTCCTTCTGACCATCAGGCAGCCCCAGAGTCTAATCTGCAGCCCTTTCCCCGCTTCCAGTGTGGGTAAGAGCCTGGAACCTGGACTGTATGACCAATGGCCATAGCTATAAAAGCCACTTTCAACCCCATTGAAGTACTGCCATATCACAGAGTCTTCAATAGTGTCATTCCCTTATGTGAGTTTTAATTGAAAGTTGCTTTGGGAACCAATCTTTGGTTTGAATTTTGGGTATATATGAGAATAGAGTCATAAAATGTGGCCTTCTAAAGTGAACGAATCATGGTTCTGGCAACTCAGTTGTCCTTTCTCTCCTCCAGCATGTTTTTCTCTTGAAAAAGTCAGTCAAAATTCCTTACTTCTGAGTATTGCCATTTCTCATTGGGCTTTTTGAAGTATATATGTTCTTTTACTTCATATGCATGGGTTATAGAGGGAATACTCAAAGAGGTTTTCCTCTCCCTCTCTGGTGAAAATGAAAAATAGATTCTCAGTTTGAAGCTGAAAATGACCTATCCCATCATCCACATGTGTTCTCCGAAAGGTTTTATATCAATGAGCCTTTCCTTGCTCTGCTTTCTACCACCAGCTTCATTCTTCTCATCTAGACTTTACCTTTCTTGAATCATTTTTCATATTTTTAACCATTTAAGCTATTTTAAAAAGGGAGTTGTGTTTTTAAGTGTGCATCACCTCCAGGATTCTGTAGGTATGAGAGGCAGTGAGTAAATGTCTCAGACAGATAAATAAACTTTCTGGGATCGCTGAGATTTTCCTGAGCCTACTCTTCTTTGTATATATTTATATGATTTTGGTATCCTTTCTGTTCTTGGAGCTGCTCTGAGTTTCCTGGTACCTCCAAGTTTTGTGTGTTTGGTATAATTTTGTCTGTGTTTTGATGAGAATGTAAAGATGTCAGCGAGAAATAGAAGGACTGTTATATCACTCGCCCTTTCTCCTTTTGTGTCCTTCACAGAAGATGGAATAAGGGCATGGATAACACATGCTGGTTCATCTGATGAAGGTGACCCTCTTGGTGCAGCTTCAGTGAGACTCCGCCAGGTAGGGGGTGGGATCCCTGGGGGGCTGGGTGTCCTTGACTCCACTCCACATCTCCTTGGACATGAAGGAATATTTTCCGTTCATTAGCCTTGCCTACAGTGACTGCGATGCTTGAACATTTAAATCTGGTTAGGCAACTCCAATCTTCCTACTCTTCTTTTCCCATGAATGTTGGCCTTTCTACCTCATGGACAGCTTATGAATGCGTATAGTAAATGCAGTCAGCCCTCCACATTTGTGGGTTTCACTTTTGCAGATTTGATTATTCACAGATTATTTGCTGTCACCTCTGCTGCCTCCCTATGCCATTTTTAATAGGGACTGCAAGCCCCACGAGACTGAGAAACTGTGAACGAGGCTTGACGTCCCCATTAAAAGTGGTGTGGGGGCAGCAGTGGAAGTGGCACTAAGCCCCTCCAACCCCCCACTTCTGCCTTGAAGGACCTCTGATGCCTCAAAGGAATCCGTGGTGGATTGAATATGGTGATCATACTTCTTTTTGTGTGTTCAGTATGGTTTGGGAGGGCCTAGAGTTGTTCATGTTTTTTTTCATTTTCATGTTTTTTTTTCCATTTTCATTTTTCATGTGCCCCTACCCCGAGCGAATGTGGAGGGATGACTGGAATAGTAAATAGTACCAAATATTTTGCTCATTTTCCGTGCACATATCCTAAAATGTCCTAAGACATTTGTATGTATAAATATGTATGTATAAAATATGTATAAATGTATAAGACACACCAGTGTACAAGACACTCGCCATTTTCAAACGGTATTTTTCGGGGGGAAAAGTGAGTCTATATGCCAGCAAATACAGAATCCAGATTAGCTGTCAAGTGGCAGGGACTCTTAAGCCCTCAGTCTAGGAGACAGGGATGGGGAACCACACCTATTTCAAGTACTGTTTCTTTCTTCAGGTGACTTTTGAAGAAGTGGCTTTGTTTTTCACTGAGGAGGAGTGGGCCCTGCTGGGGCCAAGACAAAGGGCCCTGCACAAGGAAGTGATGGAGGCGAATTTGGGGCTTGTGTTTTCTCTGGGTAAGCCTTTTATTTCTTGTCTTTCCTCAAACGTAACTGCCAAAAATCATGATTGCCTCTTTGATATTACTGTATATACGAAGTCTGAATCATCCTCTTCCAGCTAGCAGTTTCTGATGTAATATTATGTGAAGCTCTAAGCTGACAGATCTTTATCTAGAGATGTGAAAGCCAGGCAAAGGGGAAATTTAGGGAGAAGAAACATTTCTTCCCAAAGCCTTTATTCCCCCAGGAAATGTTTAAACAGAGAGCATTATAGATCATTTTCTTCTAAAAAGATCAATGAAATATTTAAGACATGGTATTAATTTATTTATTCCCCTACGTTATTAGATGAAGTTCTAAGCTGAAAGAATTTTATTTAGAGATGTGAAGGCCAGGCAAACAGAAAATTTAGGGAGTAAAAATTTTCCGCAAAGCTTTTATTCCCCACAAAAAATATTTAAACAGAAAAGTTTAGAGAACATTTTTTCTAGAATCATCAATGAAATATTTAAGACAGGATATTTATTTATTTATTACCCAACATTACTTCTAAAACCTATGCGGCAGTTAAATTCTTATTTAAGGCTATGTATATTACCTCACGTCTTAGCAGTTACTGCTCTTGGTTTCCTTTCCTCCATTTTTTTTCCATAGGAGCAAGTGCTTTATATCTGCTTCCACAAAACCAAGTTTTCCCAATTTTATCTACTTGGCAATGTGGAGGAATAAAAGGGACAAAATAATGTTCATTCTTTTAGGAAGGATGACGTTATTTTCTGTCCTCCCCGCACAGTTCATAAACTGGCAGAAGCAAAGAAATACCTTATAGTCCAAGTATTCCTTACTGTTTACCACAATCAGTAACAAAAAATGAAATTCAAAAAAAGTAAAGCCAGTTTATTGTCATTGTCAGTTTAATGTTATTATCTCTCTTTAGGAACAAATAAATCCTTATGTGAACCTTGTTTTGGCATAGAAAAATCATCTTTACTATATTAGAAGGACATTTTTTCTTGTAATTGAAAAAGGTCCCTATAATGTATCAAACATGATATTTGTATGCCAGTTCCAGTTCCACATAATGTGTTTTATGTTCCTAAAGTAACAATGTTACCTTGTAACAGAAAGGAAGTTGAGCTCTTTCTTTCTTTAAGACCAGATTTTTCTGGCTCATTCCTACAGTAGAACAGAGTCCAGTTGATCATAATTGTTGCTCAGTGATGCACAGGGACGTTGAACGTTCCTGAAGGAAGACGAGCAATTGGCAGGGATTGCTTGTCCATTCCATCCTGTAAAGAGAAGGGGAAAGCTGTGTGAAGACAGGGGCTGGTTAGCTGCAGTAAAAGCTGATGTTGTATCACACGCTACACTGATGCAAATCCTCACTTGGATATTAATCCTGGGTTTTCTCATCCTCACCCATGAAGATGAAGAACCACCAAATGATTCTCTTTGCCCCATGACAGAGCAAGATGTTTCTTAATTTTGAGGTCGGGAAACCTGTGGCCCTCCTAAAGTCAACGGAGTACTGTTCCCATCATCACTCATACGTCAGTTGCGCAATAAAAACTGCTGGAGAGTCAGTCCAAAAAAATCTGTAGAGCCGGAAGAATTTTGCTCAGTGTTACAGCTAAAATTGCCCCTCCAGGATCTTACTTGATACCCAGAGAGTTCCTGCCTAAAGGCATAGTGTTTAAACGGAAAGTCACCAAGGGATGAAAATGGATTTTAAAAAGGGTGATAACAGTCTTACTCACCAGTTGTTCAGATTTTAAATTCTTTAGAGCATCTAGCTTTCAGGGAAAGAGGGGAACTCCTTGGATGCCCTCTCTTAGGAAAGCCAGTGGAGTATTTCTATACTCCTCTCTTTTCAGTAGCTTCCTTGTGTTTATTTAAATGGGCCTTGCTTAACTAATTGTGTTAACACTGCTGCAAGCAAGCTCTGTAACTCCCTTACTAGACAAGTTATCCTGACATCCTGCTTGCTCTCCTTTCCTAGACAAGTGAAGAGTATTTTTCCGGGGGCAGGCCTTTGGGGACTGACAACTCAGGAGGAAAGGCCTTTCACATGCTGTGTTGTTTTATCATTGTTGTTCCTTTTACAGGTTCATGGTATTAACAGCTTTCAGTGTTACTGATAGTTTATTTATATTTTGAACTTTTCCATGCGATAAAGGTTTGGGAAAAGACAGCATATGTATAAATATAACACCACCACTACTCTTGAGGTCAGATCTCAAGATTGCTTCTATGGATCTCTGACCAGTTCTTTCCCTCCTTTCCAGGTGTTGAACAGCCATTCGGTGAGAATGAAGGGGAAGAATGCAGAGTTTTGTCCAAAAGAGCCAGTTATAAACAGATGGAAGGGAATGGAAGAAAGCCTGACTCCCAAAGGAAGGCAAAAGAGAAAGAATTAGCTTCTCAGGGTGTGAAAGTCTGTAGAATCTCAGCCCAAAAAAGGACACAAAACAGAAAGAAAAGGAGTAGATATATTTGCCTTCTATCTGGAAAAAGCTTCAAGTTTAAAGCAAGTCTTAACTGTCATGTGACAACTCATGAAGGGGAAATACCTTTCAGTGGTGGTGAGCGTGGAAAGTTGATCAGTGTTAGGAAAGGCCTGACTTCTCACCGAAAACATTACATGAGTAAGAAACCATTTCGGTGCTTGGAATGTGGAAAGATCTTTAGTCAGAGGATGTTTCTCACTCGTCACCAAGCAATTCACACAGGAGAGAAACGATTTCAGTGCTTGGCGTGTGGAAAGAGCTTCAGATGGCACACGAGGCTCACTTATCACCAAGCAACTCACAGAGAAGAGAAACCATTTCAGTGCTTAGAGTGTGGAAAGAGCTTCAGTAAAAGCATGTTTCTCACTCGTCATCAAGCAATTCACACTGGAGAGAAACCATTTCAGTGGCTGGAGTGTGGAAAGGGCTTCAGATGGCAGGCAAGCCTCGCTTATCATCAATCAACTCACAGAGGAGAGAAACCATTTAACTGCTTAGAGTGTGGAAAGAGTTTCAGTGAGAAGGGAGTCCTCACTCGTCATCAAGCAATTCACACAGGAGAGAAACCATTCAAATGTTTGGAGTGTGGAAAGTGTTTCAGTCGGAAGACAGGCCTTACTTGTCATCAGAGAAGTCACACGGGGGAGAAACCATTTAAATGCTTGGTGTGTGGAAAGTGTTTCAGTCAGAAGACAGGCCTTACTTGTCATCAGAGAAGTCACACAGGGGAGAAACCATTTAAATGCTTGGAGTGTGGAAAGAGTTTTAACCAGAAGGCAGCCCTTACTCGTCATGAAACAATTCACACAGGGGAGAAACCGTTCAAATGCTTGGAGTGTGGAAAGAGCTTCAGTAACAAGGCAAGCCTCACTCTTCATGAAACAATTCACACAGAGGAGAAACCGTTTAAATGCTTGGAGTGTGGAAAGAGCTTCAGTCAAAAGACACACCTCACTCGTCATGAAACAGTTCACACAGGGGAGAAACCGTTTAAATGCTTGGAGTGTGGAAAGAGCTTCAGTCTCAAGACAAGCCTCACTCTTCATGAAAAAATTCACACAGGGGAGAAACCGTTTAAATGCTTGGAGTGTGGAAAGAGCTTCCGTCACAAGACAAGCCTCTCATATCATCAAGCAATTCAAACAGGGGAGAAACCATTTAAATGTTTGGAGTGTGGAAAGAACTTCAGTCACAAGTCAAACCTCACTTCTCATCAAAGAAGTCATACGGGGGAGAAACCATTCAAATGCTTGGTGTGTGGAAAGTGTTTCAGTCATAAGACAGGCCTTACTTCTCATCAGAGAAGTCACACAGGGGAGAAACCGTTTAAATGCTTGGAGTGTGGAAAGAGCTTTAGTCAGAGGACGTTTCTCACTTCTCATCAAGCAATTCACACAGGAGAGAAACCATTTCAGTGCCTGGAGTGTGGAAAGGGCTTCAGATGGCAGGGAAGCCTCACTTATCATCAGTCAACTCACAGAGGAGAGAAACCATTTAAGTGCTTAGAGTGTGGAAAAAGCTTCAGTTGGAAGACGCACCTCACTCGTCATCAAGCAATTCACAGAGAAGAGAAACCATTTCAGTGCTTAGAGTGTGGAAAGAGCTTCAGATGGCAGACAGGCCTCAATAATCATCAAGCAACTCACAAAGGAGAGAAACCATTTCAATGCTTGGAGTGTGGAAAAAAGTTCTGTCAGAAAACAAGCCTCACACATCATCAAGCAACTCACAGAGGAGAGAAACCATTTAAGTGCTTAGAGTGTGGAAAGAGTTTCAGTGAGAAGGCAGTCCTCACTCGTCATCAAGCAATTCACACAGGAGAGAAACCGTTTAAATGCTTGGAGTGTGGAAAAAGCTTCAGTCGGAAAACTCACCTCACATGTCATCAAGCAACTCACAGAGAAGAGAAACCATTTCAGTGCCTGGAGTGTGGAAAAAGCTTTTGTCAGAAAACGAGCCTCACACATCATCAAGCAACTCACAGAGGAGAGAAACCATTTCAGTGCTTAGAGTGTGGAAAAAGCTTCAGTTGGAAGACGCACCTCACTCGTCATCAAGCAATTCACAGAGAAGAGAAACCATTTAAGTGCTTAGAGTGTGGAAAGAGTTTCAGTGAGAAGGCAGTCCTCACTCGTCATCAAACAAGTCACACAGGGGAGAAAACATTTAAATGCTTGGAGTGTGGAAAGAGCTTCAGTCAAAAGACAAACCTTACACGTCATCAAAGAACTCATGGAATCATAGAACAGGATAATAGAGTCCTAAAACTGGAAGAGACCACAGGGTCCATCCAGTACAACCCCCTGGCATGCAGAAATACACAATCAAAGCTCTTGTGACAAATGGCCATCAAACCTCTGCTTAAAAACCTTGAAGGATGGGAGTCTGAGACAGCTTATTCTCTCTTGACCTTCTCTTCTTGACCAGGCTAAACGTATCCAGCTCCCAAGAGGATTATCTCCCATAAAAGAATTCAGGCAACAGAGAAATTATTTAAGTGCTTTGGATATGGAAAGAGCTTCAGTTGAATGTTACACCTTCCAATACCCCTAAGAATCCATGCAGGGTTAAAACTATTTAGAATAAGCCTGACTGGCCATCAAGAAATATACAAAAGACATACTCACTCATCCCTGATAACATACACAGGTGTGAAACCATTTAAATGACCGAGGATGGGAAAATTTTTTTTAAAAAAGAAGTTTCCCTTTTCATCAAGCAGTGCACACAGGGGAGAAACCATTTATTTGTTTGGAGTGTGTGAAAAGTTTCAGTTGGAAAACAGCCCTCCCCATCAGGGAACTCACATGAGAGAGAAAATGTTGAAATGCTCAGATTGTGGCAAGAGCTTCAGTCAGAAGATAAGCCCCGCTTGTCATCCATTGACTCATAAGGGGAAGAAGCCAGTTAAGTTCCTTGGATGTAGTGGGGAGAGGGAGATGAAATGACTGGAGGATGAAAGCATTTTCAATAGAAGCTGAAGTCATGTTATGTAACTGCAAACATTCTTGCAGAGGAGAAGCCATTTAAATGCTTGGAGTGTGGAAAGTGCTTCAGTCACATCTTATGATACTCCCAAGTGTGAACCAAGTCAACTCTTATTAGGAAAGGCTCACAGAGGGAAACCATTAAAATGCTTGTATTGCTGGAACACAGACACAGTCCAGACAGGAGAAGAATGTCTAAATGCCTGTAATGAGAAATGAGCTTCTCTCAGAGGTGGATGCTTATGTCATCCCTGTTGACAGGGAGAAACCTGGTATGTGCTTGGACCATGGAAAGTCTTTCATTGCCACCACCAGGCTAATGTGAGACCACAGCAAACACACAGCAGGGAATCTTTTGACTGCATAAAGACCTATATAAAGAGAAACTACAGCATTTCACAACCAAAGTGTAGAGGAGGAGGGTGTAATAATATGTGGAAGGAGAGATTACTGAGTATCTGAGAATTCACTCGAGAATACCCTCAGGAATGCTGAGACTTTAAATGAGTTTTAATAAAAAATAAAGTTAATATTTTTAAAAACAGAGTACAAGTTCGTTTATGGGACTTGCTATGAATACTGCAAAGGGATATAATCCACCTGTCTCAAAACAATGTGTCTTCTGTGGGAATTTCAAGTAGAAAGTAACTGGAAGTGCTGGATGATATTTAATTGTTAATTTAGAGATGTAACGAAGTAAGGACTGTATTAATGGTTACAGTTAGAAAGAGGAAGGCAAGTGTCCAATGATTTCTGGATGACAGATATCAGGAAAGGATTGACAATGTGGCCTTTTAATATCTCAAGAGGAAACGTTGAGTCTGAGAATTAGATTTATGAAAGGTCTTGTAAAAGGGAATGATTTTGAAGAAATCTGGAAAATATTCTTGGAAAAAGTTTTGATAAGAGATGGTAAAGCTACCCTTTCACAATAAGAATGACAATTTTGGAAAGTGGAGTAAATAAAAAGTTGGCTCTGGAGGGGTGGGTTTATTAACTTTTTTGTTAATTATGTGGTGTTTTTTTTTTAATTTGGATTTGTATTTTTTTTTCATAATAAAAAATAAAAAAAAAAGAGGAAAACATTGAGTCTGAGATCATACCAACAGGTAGGTTGATTTGAGTGGTTGGGGTGGGATGTAAAATGTTTATATAAAGTTTTGCTTATCAGTCAGTTGTAAACAACTATTGGACAATAATTTTTGCGCAAAGTATAAACAGGAAAAAAG
The DNA here is from genome assembly GCA_948474755.1 of Ctenosaura bakeri. NCBI lineage: Eukaryota > Metazoa > Chordata > Lepidosauria > Squamata > Iguanidae > Ctenosaura > Ctenosaura bakeri. The sequence goes on from CAOLHI010004539.1 coordinate 154,587, forward strand.
TCTCATGTTTAGTTATATAGTATATATACTTGAATATACCCTATTTGCTGGTGTATAAGACTCACTTTTCCCCTGAAAAATACTGTTTGAAAATGGGGTGCGTCTTATACACCAGTGTATTTTATATGCCAGCAAATAATATTTGCTGGCATATAAATGGGGTGCGTCTTATATGCTGGTGCATCTTATACACCAGCAAGTACGGTAGTATAGTTTTAGTTAATGTGTTAAAGTTACGAGTACAATTACTTTATCTAGTCGGATCATTGTATGTTTAAAGCTTTAGCCTATCTTAATCCAGGAAAGTTATTGTCATGACGAATGGAATCTGACAGTCTATTTTACTAATAGTGATTTAGCATGATATAAGCATCGTAACTATGCTCACATCATCTTTTTTCAAGCACTTTCTGCCTGGAAAAAGTAAGTAGGTGGGGAAGAGGCGTGTTGCTGGTCCCTTTCCCACCAACCATTGGATTTTTTAAACTCTCTGCACTCGTGGGGCAACAGTCTGATAGGAAAGCTGCCTTTGTCTCTGTATGATTTCTGTGTATTTTGCAGTGTTCTGGCATTCTCTCACATCCCCAAATGAAATTATTCTTTCATTCCCAATGGCTGGCATTGCAGTACTTGAAAATTGCAGTTGAGCTTGAAAAAATACAGTTTAGGTATCCAAAGGGAGGATGTAGGACAAAGTTTCTAAGGGAATTCAGACACAGGAAATCTAAGCATTAAATGTATGAATATCCATCTCCTTTTGTATGTCACAAGAATTGCAATTCATGCTTTCAATAAACACAGCAAACCAGCCAGGTTCAGTCAATTATAGATGCAAAATTCTTCAGTCTCACCTCAACTTCAGGTCTGTGTTGCCAAAACCTGGTAGTGAGCACCTTCAGCATCATTCACATCGTCTTTGGGGCACCAGTGTCAGGGTAACAGGAGGACAGGTGATTACAGATAACTATTTTATGTCTGTTTCATATGGTATTCCTTTCAAACACAGCGCAGTGAGAATTCAGTCTAAGGAACAGTGAAATGAAATTAGGCATGTGTATTTTCAGAGACAAAAGTGATCCATGCATTCAAGGGTGGACCAGAACAGGGTCACCAAAAGTCAGAAATTACTTGAAGGCACATAACAACTACTGCTGCTGAGATTGTTACTAGTTAGAAACAGTACGGTAAGAATTCCAGGTGAGGAATTGTAAAATGAAACAAGAATATGTATGTTGAAAGAATCCAGACTGAGCTACACACAAAAAAAATGGGGGGGCAGAAGAACAAAGTGGACCATTGCTAGAGAAATAAGGCAGGAAATTAGATGAACGAGAAATTTAGCTTGTTCAAATGAACAGGTATAAAAATAGAATCCTGAGGAAAGGGGAGGGAGTTGGCAAAATGAGGAGTTGGCCACCAGAACAGGGGTGGGCAACTGTGGAAGAGAACTGACCCTCTGGTGACCTTGAAGGGCTACAACTCTCCACCACAACTGCTTCCTTAAATAAATAAAATATTATTTTGTCCCCAAACATTCTCCAGCAGTGTGGGAGCATATTTATCTTGTTTTGGGGCCATTTGGGACCAGAAGAGATCTTTTAAGAGGAAGCGAGCAAAAGTCATTTCCTGTATATACTTCCTGTTTTAAACAAAGCACCCCATCTCTAGTGGACATTTGGAGCCATTTAAGAAGAAACGTTTTGGGTTTTTTAGTTGCATAAATCGTTTTGACACTTAGGTGGTTTCTAAATGTGGTAGAAATGCCACCCACTAGAGTGCATTTGGAAGCCTTCTCGAGCAATATCTGTGTGTGTGTGTGTGTGTGTGTACACGCACGTGCAGGAAGCCCCCACATTTTGACAGACTTTTATCTGAAAACTCACTCTTGATGCTTCCAAATTAAGGACAAATTCCGTTATTTTTGACAGGGGTTTCACTCATCAGTTCTTGCCTGTGGAGGCTCGCTTAGAACGACTAGCAGATGCATGCTGCTTGCAAAGTAAGCTGAGTGGGGGAAAGGGCTTTAAGACAGCTGAGAGACCTCGGAAGCAGCAAATGGTCAGTCACAACTGAGCCACTACTAAGTCCTTCTTGCTCTCTACAGTACAGTACATGGGGGCTGCTTTTCAACCAATTCCAAGAAAGAAAGGCAAGAAGAGCAGGCTGAACCTATCATGAGAGTGTGTGATACGCCCAAGGTCACCCAGTGGGTTTCCATGATCAAGCAGGGAATTGAACCCTGGTTTCCAAGGACATAGACCAATACTCACACCACCACACGATGCTGCCACTCACAGTCCTAATTCAAAGCAGGAGCTGAGAAAAAGAAGCAGAAGGTGGTGGGAGCTGACTTCAAGGCTCAGGAAATCAAAGGAGGCCTTATTAATTATAATTCTGGCAAGCAGGAGTTGGAATAATGTGAATCCTGTCCTCCACTTTTTTTTGGTAGAAAAATACCTCCTGCTATGAGGCATTTGAGGCTTTGCAGGGCACAGCCTGAACTTGCACTGCTCACAGATTCCAGCCTTAATGTGTGATTGCTCATACTGGTTTCTCTCCTTATCACTATATGTTTTGCCATTCATGTTCACAGGAGCAGAACAGGTGGTGGTGTAAAGTACCTTTCTCACTGTGAGAGCATTACAGTGTCATCAACAACTGCCAGAATGGCAAATCTTTATCCTGTTATATTATTGTCTCTTACTGACTGTTCTGTATTATATGGATTATGATAATTTCTCAAACACTATAAACATGCTGAATAAACGCAGCTACTAGCAAAAATAGTGGATTTGAATGACAAGAAATTTTGACTAAATATGGCTGGTGGTAAGAGTTGTATGACAAAAAAAGACTACTTTGGAAGGTAATGAATTGTCCTTCATTGCAGGTTTTTAAACAGAGGTTGGACGACAACCTCAAAAACAATTTAGCTATGATAAAGTTAAAAAAAAAAATCTAGCTGTGTATCCCCGCATAGCAACAAGAACTTGGCTTAAATGGCCCTTGGGCTCCATTCCAATGATACAGCCAAGTTGGAGAGGGTTTAGAGAAGGGCAAGAAGGACAGTATGAGGTATGGAGAACAACACATACAGAGAAAGGTTGAGGGAGCTGAGCACATAGTCTGGTGAAGAGAAGACTGAGGGGTTACATGATTGCATTCTTTAAATATCTAAAAAGCTGTCACAGAGAGGAGGGTGAAGGTTTGTTCTCTGCTGCTGCAGAGGGTAGGACAAGATTTAATGGCTTTAAGTTACAGGAAGGTAGATTTCAATTGAATATCAGAAGGAATTGCAATTGGAAGGCAGTGGACGATCCTTCACTGCTGGCTTTTAAACAGAGGTTGGACAGCTACCTCTCAGAGCTACTTCAATCTGCTAGGCATCCCTGCATGGCCAGAGGTTGGGGTAGCTGGTACCTGGCATCCCTCTCATGTCAGAATTTGGATTCCTGTGGAGCTGCCACATACCTACAGTGAGAATTGAAAACAAGGAAATAATGTTTCATTTCCTACTGGAAAAGAGAGCCTCAGGTCTGTATGAGGCAGGGCCCTCTCAAGCCAAAATAAGGAGGAAGAAAGAAAGTTCCTGATCACCCACTTTCAGTTTCTGCAAGGGTAGAATTCAACCAGATTGCTCTCTGTCATGTCATGGATAACTCACAATCCACAAACTCTGCTCTGAGGTAGCCAGTAGCGTTAGTTTATAGCAAAGCAAGTAATAGGGCTTCTTCTGAAGTTCTTCTGAATTTGTTCTGAAGTTGTTGAGGCTAAAGCAGACATATTAAAGCAGACACTGGAGAACAGATGAGCTGCTTATTATGTACCTTTAAAAAAAAAAGCCAAAAAAGAATTAGACTGTTTTCCACTTAGAATTTTAACTATTTAATTTGTATCACTGATGGAAATCAGACAGTGTGTTCCCTTACCCCTGCCACAATAATACTACCATTTGTTGTTGCTTTGTTCTGCATTTTGTCCTGTCAGTCAGATGAGTGTAACACTTCCTGTGGTATTTTCAAGAACACTGTTCTTAGAAACCACTGTGCTTTTGTTTGTACTGCTTTAAGAATTCACATGTCCACCAAAAGGGTTTTGCTCTCCCCGTTAATCACCATAGTACAGTATGTTTACTGCAGTATGTTTCCTGAGAGGTAGTGGTAACCCTTAGTCATGTGATTAATCCATTACTAAACAGATTTTAATTCTAGTATTGTGCCTAAATACCCGAAAGGCATCAGATCCTGTCTGAATTTGGAAGTTAAGCAGCGCCAGTCCTGGTTAGTGCTTGGATGGGAGACTGCAAAGGCACACGCATATACCTGTTCCAATTTAAATTTAATTTAAATGGTAAACTGGTTCTCTCAGAGCAGCCACAACGGCGTGACAGGTATGAAGTTTGAAAAAAGTGGGAGAAAAAAAAATGCAACAATGAACGTGCCTAAGCTGCATAGTAAGAATGGAAATCAGAGTTATCAGCATCATTGGAATAATTTGTCCAATATGCAAATCTTATGCCCACATTTGAGGAAATGCTGTGCAGGAAACAAAGTTCTGTAGGCTGCATTTCAAAGGAAGGAACTGGCAAAACCACCTGAGTATTCCTTGCCTATGAAAACCCTATGAAATTCACGGGGCGCCAGAAACCCAGAGGCGGCTCGAGGCACACACACCCCTTCGATGCCCAGAGGACAAAATGGCTCCCCCTCCGGCCCCCTTGGATGAGTTGTGTCGCTTTCACAGGGGAGGAACAGCTGGGAGCGCCTGAGGCAATGGCTTCGCGCCGCCGGAGGGAAGCGCCTTCCTCGCATGACCTGAAAAGAGGCTGGGGGCCGAGACCGCGGGCCGAGCCCCCCGCCTCAGGGCTGCTGTGAAGAAGAAAAGAGGGGAGGCGGAACCATCGCCCCCTTGGCCAGAAAGGAAGGGCTGCGCAGAACAGTTCCTCAGGGAGGGAAGGAGGGGGGGTCCTTCCTCGCTCTTCCCGCCCCACAGAGAGACGGACGGACAGACGGAAAGAGGGGGGTCCGCCCGCCTTCCCTCAGCCGCTACGAGGGGGCTCCCTCTCCTTCCGCTCGCCCTCCCCCTCGGCCCAAAGGCGCCCCAGGCGGGAAGGGGGGCAACCAGCGACCCTCCCATTTTCCCCTCAGAAAAGGGGGCCGTCACTCTCGGCCTTGGCCCCGCCGCTTCCGGCCATGGGGGAGACCATTCCTCGGGAGCACCTCCCGGCAGTGGTTTGTTCCCAGCTGGAGGACTCCGGAGGAGGAGTTGGGGAGAGGCTGAGGCGTCCCCAACACGCTCCCTCTGCTCCATCGGCCCCCTTTCTGTGGGGCAAAGGGGAGAGAGAGGGGAGTCTTGCCCCCCCAACCCCAGAAGATCTGGTCAGTTCTTCGCTCTGGGGAGTTTTTGGCTGAAGGAGAAGATCCGCAGGGCGTCTGTGGGAGGGAGACTGACTGGGATACGCAGGGAATGGAATTGGGGGGGGGGTTGAGGGAGGGGAAGGAGGCCTATGGGGAAGGGAGGGGAGGGCCTCTGCAGGGAGAGGGCTGGGAAGAGCAGCCAGAACGTTCTCCTCCTCATTCAGCCTGGGAATGTGCTTTGGTGCTGGTTTTTGGTGGCTTTGGGTCATATCTTGTCTCTTCTACAATTGAGGCTGGCCAAGCCTATGACTCTGTCTGCCTCCCCTATTCTGTCCTCACCATAACTCTGTGGAGCGGGCTAGGATAAAAAGCAGAGGCTGGTCAAACCCCTGAACTGCATGAGACTGGAACCTGAGACACGCCAAAGTTAGTCTTATGTTCTAACCACTATCCCGTATAGCCTGTCAGTGAATCTTCTATAGACTGATTGGTTGTGGTGGTGCTATTTATGAAATGCAGTTAGTTTTTAGGGGATGAAGCCACCATTAGGCACAGTAAAGCAAATTCTTCAGGCTGCAGTTTCTGGGAACCAATGGTGGAAGCCACCCATTTCCTCTTCCCCTTTATGGGGGTACAGAGCTGTGGAGAACTCACAGCTTGTCCTGGATTGAGGACTGCCATCTTGTTCTCAAGCAGCAAAATGTCTTGCCCTGGCCCCATAGGCACTGTAGAAAGAAGCACCACAGTTCCATTCTGGAGATGTCACATTGACTATATGCTAATAAAGGAGCAAAGTGGAAGGAAAACATCAGGGGAAAAAAGCCTTTTGCGCATGACAGTCTCCCATATCATCCTGTTGCAATCCCGGCAACACCTCTGCTGGGATGGGAGCATGTCCCCAATGCTCCCCTCTGCAGCCAACCAGCTGCCTGCAGAAGGGAGCACGAGGGACACACTCCTTCCTTCTGCACGGCAGCCGGCCTTCTTCCCATGCTCCAGTGGGAAAGGAAGCGTAGGATCGTACTTCTGGCCCTTATGCATGGCCAGCTGTGATGGAAGGCTTGCAAGATCAGGGCCATTGATGGTGTTTTTCGATCAATGATACACCCCACAATCTCAGTGGCTGGGGATGCAAGAAGGGTAGGACCACGACGGCGTCATGTGGAAGCATTGTTGTGGTCCTGCTCTCCCGTCCCCATGCCAGGAGGATGCTGTCCTGTGGAAAGGACCAAAGAGAGTGAGAAGTGAGGTTTTGTCAGGATAGAACAATGGGAATAGTGCTGTGTTGTATGAAGGTTTGCGTCTGTGGAGAAGGAAGAAGAGAGTGGGAAGTCTGACCAAGGGAAAGGAAAGAAAGGAGCCATTTCCAGCTTGAATGTGATTGCAAAACCTCTCACCAGCATATGAGAAAGTAAATAATCACTCCCTCACTAAACATCTCCCTTTCTTTGTTGTTGAAAAGGCCGCCTTGCTGTCCAAGCTGAGAGCAGTGGCGTATTCAGGGAAGGAACCACACAGCACAGCCTGAGGAAAGACATGCTCACTTCAGATCAACAGTGCCAACATTTCAGGCAGTTCTGCTATGAGGAATTTGAAGGGCCCAGAAAAGTTTGCAGCCAACTGCACAACCTCTGCTGTCAATGGCTGAAACCAGAAAAGCACACAAAAGCTGAGATGCTGGACCTGGTGGTCCTGGAGCAGTTTTTGGCTGTCCTTCCCACAGAGATGGAGAGCTGGGTCAGAGAGTGTGGAGCAGAAATGAGTTCCCAGGCAGTGGCCCTGGCAGAAGGTTTCCTTCTGAGTCAGGCAGAGGAGAAGAAGCAGAAAGAGCAGCAGGTGAGAGTGTTTCATTCTGGTACTTTCAAAGGACTAGGAATAGTTATTTTAAAGAATATCTGTGTAACCGCTTTTTTTCCAGAGTGTGAAAGTGCTCTTAGATCTTCTCCTCTTTCTTTCTTTTCCTCATCCTCGTTTATTGATCATCCTGACTGGTTTTTCCACTGCAGGGCTTGATTGTGAAAGGAAGAGCTGAAGCAGAGAAGGGGCCTTCTGAAACCGAGTGGATGATGCTGGACAGGGACAGAGTCTCTACTTCAGTGGGTAAGACTGAAGAGGCTCTTTTCTTCCGGATTCCCTCCTCTAGAATAGAGGACATGTGGGCTGTGTGAGTTTCTGCACTTAAACACTTATATATGTATTCAGCACTTTGAAATTGCTTCTGCACCTGAGAGGAAAGATCCAATGGAAGGGCTGCTTCTGTGGATGGTTCTTCTGGCCACCAGGCAGAAGTCCCATCTGGTTTTGAAATTTGGGCATGTATATGTATGAGAAAAGAGCCACAAAATGTGGTATTGTAAAGTGAACTGATGATGGTTCCAGCAACTCAGTTGCATTCCCCTTTTCCTCCTCCTTGCTGGGAGTCGGGGTGGGAAGTCAAAATTCCTTATTCCACTCTTTGGGGTATTTATTTTATTTTGTTCTATTTTATTTACATCGGTTGGGAAGGGAACATTCAGAGCAGTTCTCCTCTCCCTCCCCACTGAAAATGAAAAATAGGTTCTCAGTGTGAAGCTGTAAATGACCTATCCCATCATCCACATGCATTCTCTGCAGGGTTTTATATCAATGAGCGTTTCCTTGCTCTGCCTTCTATACTAGCTTCGTTCTTCTCGCCTAGACTTTATCCTTTTGGGATCAATTTCCATATTTCTAAGCATTTAAGATATTTTTAAAGGGGAGTTTTGTTTTTAAGTATTTTTTTATACGTCTAACATTTTAAATGTGAGCATCCATTGTGCATCACCCCAAAGACACTGGAGGCTTGAGCGGCAGCAGGCAGATGCCTCAAACCATATAAAGAAATAAACTTTCAGGGATCACTGAGTTTCCCCTATCTTTCTTTTCTTGCTTTGTATATATTTATACAATTTTGGTAGCTCTTCTGTTCTTGGACTCACTCTCACGTTCCTGGCACCTCTAACTTGTATGTGTTTGGTATAATTTTGTCTGTGTTTTGATAAGTATGGAAAGATGTAAGCCAGAAAAAGAAGGATTAGTATATGATTCTCCCTTTCTCCTCTTGTGTCCTTCACAGGTAATGGAAGAAGGGCATGGACAACGCATGCTGGTTCATCTCATGATGGTGATCTTCTTGGTGCAGCTTCAGTGAGATTGGATCAGGTAGGGGGCAGGATCCCAGAAGGACTGGGCATCCTCAGCACATCTTCTTTCACCTCAAGGAATCTTTTCCATTGATTAGGCTTGCCTATACTGGTTGCCATCTTTAAAAATTTAAATCAAGTTAGGCAACTCTTATCTTCCTACTTTTCTTTCCAGATTAGTATTGGCCTTTCTCCTTATGGACATTTTGAGAATGCATATGATAAATAGCCTAAAAGTACCAAAGATTTTGCTCATATTCCATGCTGATGTCCTGAAATTCCAGTAATAAAGAATACTTAAATGGAATGTTGATATTCACTCTGATTATCTGGTTCAACAACCATCACAAGTTTGGGCACTTATAGCCAGAAGGTAATGGCAGGTGACATTGGACAGAATTGTGATTAGCTGTCAAGTGGCAGGGACCCTTAAGACCTCAGTCTAAGAGACAGAGGTGTGGAACCACACCTGTTTCAAGTGACGCTTTTTTCTTCAGGTGACGTTTGAAGAGGTGGCTTTGTTTTTCACTGAGGAGGAGTGGGCCCTGCTGGACCCAGGACAAAGAGCCCTGCACAGGGAAGTGATGGAGGCAAATTTGGGGCTCGTGTCCTCTCTGGGTAAGCCCTTTCCTTTCTTGTTGTTCATCGAATATAATGACCAAAAATCATGACTGCTTCTTCGATATTACTGTATATAAGAAGTCAGAATCATCCTCTTCCAGATGGCAGTTTCTGGTATAATATCACATGAAGCTCTAAGCTGATTGTATTTTACCTAAAGATGTGCAGGCAAAGGGAAAATTTAGGGAAAAGAAACATTTTTCCCCAAAGCCTTTATTCCCCAAAAATGTTTAAACAGTATTATAGATCACTTTCTTCTAGAATGATCAATGAAATATTTAAGACAGGGTATTAATTTATTTATTCCCCTACATTATTTTTAAAAGCTATATGGCAGGTAAATTCTTATTTAAGGCTATGTATATTACATCACATCATTGCAGTTTCTGCTCTTGTTTGCCTTTCCTCTATTTTTTTTTTTTTGCATAGGAATGAGTACTTTATATCTGCTTTCACACAATCAGGCTGTCCCTGATTGTATCTGCTTGGTGATGTGGAGGAATAGAAGAGATAAAATAATATTCATTCTTTTAGGAGGGATGACAGTTTCTTCTTTTCCTGTCCCCTATTCTTCATGAACTGGCAAAAGCAAAGAAGTTTATTGTAGTCCTGTTATTCCTTACAATTCAGGACAATCAGTAATAAAAAATGAAATTCTAAAAAAAGTAAAGTCAGTTTAATGTCACTATCTTACTTTAGGAACAAAAAATCCTTATGTGAACCTTGTTTTGACATAGAAGAATCATTAGAAGGACATTTTTTTCCTTTAATTAAGAATGTATCAAACATGATATTTGTATGCCAGTTCCAGTTTCATATAATGCATGTGTGACAAGGCCTGCTTTTTCTCCTCACAAATTAGTACAGCAGCTCCCCGACTTCCCAGTCTGTTAAAGCACCTTGCCACTTCATACAGCTCTGCTCTTCCCTTCAAAACACTACCTTCATGTAAAAAGGGTATAGCCTCATTCAGCTGAGTCAAAATTTTTACAAATATACTATAATCCTTATTAAAGAAACAAACAGAATAAACTATTGGTTTTTATATGTGTATCCAAGCTCAGCAGATCTTCAGAATGCAAGAACAGGTCTCAAACACATACACAGCCCTCGGGCTACCCTTTTGCCAAAGTCTTTGTTCCCAAATCTATGTCACTCTTTCTGAACAGATTAAAAAATGGGTTGATTTCTCTTCTACTCCCTTCTCTATGCTTTCTCTGAGAAATCACACCCCTCTCATTCAACCCTCACCCTTGGTTCACTGAGACACTCTCTGTCTGAAGGACTGACTTTTAGGCCCTCTTCTGGAAGTCTGATTCCAAATCACTTCAGTGTGCCTGTTATATATATATTTTCACTTAAGCCTCCAACCCCTCTTTCCTACTAATGGGCTGGATTTCTCTCTGGAATGGCCATTCTGGTTGCCTGGCAACCTATTGCTGGGTAGCTTCTCTGACACCCAGAATAGCTACTCCCCTGACTCCATCACAGCATGTTATATTTCTAAAGTAAGAATGTTGCCTTCATTATGGAAAGAGTATTAACATTGCATTTTTCCCTTGATTTTTCTTTCAAAATTTCATTTTTTTCCCTATGTCTTCAGAATTGTTGGAAATTTTAGCATGTACTCCTTGGAGTGGGGGAAGGGGGCAGGGAGAAGTTGGGCCCTTCAGAGGTATCTCATCCTAGAAGGTTTCCTTTTCTTTCCTCAGTTGCCCCTCTCCTATAAAAATGATAGATTGATTAACGAAGGGCAAATAAGGGAGCTCTTTCTTCTTTTAAGACCAGATTTTGATGGACCATTTCTACGGAGTATAATTGATCTTAATTGTTGACCAATGATGCACAAGGAAGCTGAATGTTCCAGTAGGAAGGTGATCAATTAGTAGGAATTTTTTGCCCATTCCTTGCTATAAAGAGAAGAGCTACATGATGTTCTGAAAGCAGCAGCTGGTTAACTTCGGTAAAAACTGACACTGTATCACATGCTGTACTGATACAAATCTTCACTTGGATATTAATCCTGGGTTTTCTCACCTTCACCCAAGAAGATGAGGAGCCACCAAATGATTCTTTTTGCCTCATGACAGAGCAAGGTATTTGTTTTGTGGATGAAAATAATGTGGCCCTCCCAAAGTCAATCAACTGCTGTTCCCATCATTAATCACAAATCAGTTGTACTACAAACAACTACAGGAGTTTCAGTCCAAAATCATTTCTAAGTGCTATGGCTAAGAACACTCCTACAGCAGCTTACCTGAGATTGGAATCAATCCAGATAGTTCCTGCCTACAGGCTTAGTGAGTAAAAGGAAAGACACCGAAGAATAAAAAAAGGATGGGGTGGTTTAAAGAGTGAAAACAGACTTAGCCACCAGCTCTTCAGATTACAAAATCCTTAGAGAATCTAACTTTCGGGAAAAAGGGGGGGAACTTCTTGGATGCCCTCTCTTAGGAAAACCAGTGGAGTGTCTCTAGACTCCTTTCTCTCTCTCTTCAGTAGCTTCCTCATGTTGATGCAAATGCGTGTCAGGTAACTAATTGTGTTAATACTGCTGCTTCTAGACTTTGGAACTCCCTTCTTAGAAATATTATACTGGCATCCTGCATGCTCTCCTTTCCTAGACAAGTGAAGAGGTTTCTGTCAGGGCTGGCTTGTAGGGACTGACAGCTCAGGCGGCAAAGGCCTTTCATGTGCTGTATTGTTTATCATTGTTGTTGATGGTATTAACAGTTTTTAATTTTATTGACAGTTTATTTATATTTTTAACTTTTCAGTGATGGAAATCTTTTGGGTATAATGGTTTGGAAAAAGGCAGGATAGACTGTGTTTGCTGGTGTATTAGACGCACCAGCATATAAGACGCACAAATGGTATTTTTTCAGGAAGAATATTTTTTAGTTCCCCGATGAGGGAAATTAAAGGAGTGTTGCACCAGGAGAGCGGGGGAATAAAAAGAATGCTGCACCAGGAGAGGAGGGGAATGAAAAGAGTGTTGCACCAGGAGAGGAGAGGAATAAAAAGAATGCTGCACCAGGAGAGGAGAGGAATGAAAAGAGTGCTGCACCAGTTTTTCTTGGGCTCTAGGAGAGTCAAAATGCACAGGAGAGGAGGAGAAGGTAAGGAGTGCTTCACCTGGATTCCACTACCCCTTCCCTTCCTGTTTGCTTGGGCAAGGAGAACTTTGGCTCCCGGTTCATTCCCTGTGTTTTTAGCGTTACCTTATTTGCTGGTGTATAAGACACACCCCATTTCCAAAAGGTATTTTTTAAGGAAAAATGTGCGTCATATGCCAGCAAATATGGTACATAAATATTGCAACATAACCACTCTTGAGGTCAATGTCCTTGTTTCTTTGAGTCTCTGATCAGTTTTTTCTCTCCTTTCCAGGTGTTGAAGAGCCACTAAGCGAGAATGAAGGGGAACCATGCAGAGTTTTGTCCAAAAGAGCCAGTTGTAAACAGACAGAAGAAAATGGAAGAAAGCCTGACTCCCAAGGGAACAAAGTATCGGCTTCTCAGGTTGGGAAAGTCTGTGGAATCTCGTTCCAAGAAATGACACAAAAAAGAAAGAAAAGGAATAGATATATTTGCCTTTTGTGTGGAAGAAGCTTCAGTTTTAAAGCAAGCCTTAACTGTCATGTAAGAACACACAGAGGAGTAATTTCTTTCAGTGGTGGTGAGATCGGAAATATCATCAGTGTTAGGAAAGCCCTGACTTCCCATCAAAAAAATTATATGAATGAGCAACCATTTCAGTGCTTAGAGTGTGGAAAGAGTTTCAGTCAGACAACGCTTCTCTCTCGTCATCAAACGACTCATACAGGAGAGAAACCATTTCATTGCTTGGAGTGTGGAAGGAGCTTTAGATGGAAGACAAGCCTCACTTATCATCAAACAACTCACAGAGGAGAGAAACCATATCAGTGCTTGGAATGTGGCAAATACTTCACTCGTAGGGATAGCCTCTCAAATCATCAAGCGACTCACACAGGGGAGAAACCCTTTAAATGCTTAGACTGTGGAAAGAACTTCAGTCACAAGTCAAACCTCACTTCTCATCAAAGAAGTCATACAGGGGAAAAACCATTTAAATGCTTGGCATGTGGAAAGAGGTTCAGTCAGAAGACAGGCCTTACTTGTCATCAAAGAAGCCACACAGGAGAGAAACCATTTAAATGCTCAGAATGTGGAAAGAGTTTCAGCCAGAAGGCACCCCTAATTCGTCATGAAACAACACACACTGGAGAGAAACCTTTTAAATGCTTGGAGTGTGGAAAGAGCTTCAGTCACAAGTCAAACCTCACTTCTCATCAAAGAAGTCATACAGGAGAGAAACCATTTAAATGCCTGGCCTGTGATAAGAGCTTCAGTCACAAATCAAGCCTCACTTCTCATCAAAGAATTCACACAGGGGAGAAGCCATTTCAGTGTTTCAACTGTGAAAACACCTTCGGTCGGAAGAGAGACCTCATTAGTCATCAAGCAACTCACACAGGAGAGAAGCCATTTAAGTGCTTGGAGTGTGGAAAGAGCTTCATTCAAAAAACACATCTTGTTTCTCATCAAAGAAGTCATACAGAGGAGAAGCCATTTAAATGCTTCAAGTGTGGAAACAGCTTCAAATGGAAGACAGATCTCACTTGCCATCAAAGAATTCACACAGGGGAGAAACCATTTAAATGCCTGGAATGTGGAAAGAGGTTTAATCAGAAGACACACCTCACTTCTCATTGGAGAAGTCACACAGGGGAGAAGCCGTTTAAATGCTTGGAATGTGGAAAGAGCTTCAGTCAAAAGACAAACCTCACACGTCATCAAAGAATTCATAGAATTTTAGAGTAGAATCATAGATTCCTAGAAGAGACAAAAAAGTCCATCCTGTCCAACCCTCTGCCATGAAGAAATTGTTGGGAGGTGTGAGTTACCCAGGCGATTAATCTTATGGGAACTCAATATTAGCAGAGTGACAGAGAAAACCTTTTCTAGTTTGAGTGTGACTACTTAATATGTGACGGCTGACTTGAAAGACAAAGCAGACAGCAGAATTCAAAATGTAAAAGAAAGTATTTACTAAAAAATGTATAATGAAACATTAAACTCACTGATTAATTAGGTTAGAGATTCAGTTGACATTTAAGCAGCAGTACGTGTGTGTAGTCAGAGTGAAATAAAGGCAGTTAAATAAGAACAGTATTCTCAGAGACAGAGTGACAGTTGAAACTGACTGACAGTTGAGAATCCTCCTGAGGATAGCCAAAGAGGTGGGGAAGAGAGAATGCTGCTGCAATTTCCAATAGAAATACACAGTGAAAGCTCTCCTAACGGCCATCCAACCTCTGCTCAAAATAATCCAAACAAGGAGACTCCCCTACACCTTGAAGCAGCATATTCCACTCTTGACCTTCTCTTCCTGTCCAGGCTAAACAGACCCAGCTCCTTAAGAGGGTAATTTTCCATAAAAGAATTCATGCAAGTGAGAAATAATCTAAGTGCTTTGGATATGGAAAGAGTTTCAGCTGAAGCTTATACTTTCAGATACCCCTAAGAACCCACACAAGGGAAAAATTATTTAAATGTATAAAGTGAGAAAAGAGTTTAAGTCAGAAATCACCCCTCGTTTGTTATCAAGCAATTTATACAGGGGAGAACCTTTTAAATGCTTGCGATGTAGATAAAGTTTGAGTCAGAAAATAAGTCTCACTTGCCATCAAGCAATACACAGAAGACATACCTCACTCATCACCTGGTAACACACATAGGTGAGAACCATTTAAATGCTTGGAACACAGGCAAAGTTTCATTAAAAAAATTAAGTAACACTCATCATCAAGCCATGCACGCAGGGAGAAAATATGCTTGGAGTGTGGGTGAAGTTTCAGTTGGAAGACAGCCCTCAACCATCATCAGAGAACTCACACAAGAGAGAAAATGTTGAAATGCTGGGAGCTTTAATCAGAAAATAAGCCTCGCTTGCCATAATATGACTAACAAGGGAGAGAAGCCATTTAAATGCTTTGAATGTGGTAGGGGAGAAGGAGTTGAAATGACTGGAGAATGAAAGCAGTTTCATTAGAAGCTGAGTTCACCTTAACAAGACTTTATTCATAGAGAGGAGAAAGTATTTAAATGCTTTAGAGTATGGAAGTGCTTTGGTCATTCCTCACATCTTAGGACACTGCCAAAGTTCCACATATAGCAGCAGTTCTCAACCTGTGGGTTGCGACCCATTTGGGGGTCGAACAACCCTTTCACAGGGGTTGCCTAAGACCATCGGAAAATACGTATTTCTGATGGTCTTAGGCTCCATTCCCTCCTCAGTGGTGGTGCGCAAGTGCGAGCCACGCGCTCGTGTCCTCTCGCCAAAGGGGGCAGGAGGATGCGAGTGTGTGGCTTGCGCTTGCGCACCACCACTTCTGGGCCTTTTCTGCATGTTACCTTATCATGGAGGTGGTTCTTGCGCGAGGCACTCTCTTCGCTACTCCTTCATCCTGCAGCTGGCTTCCTGGTCGTGTGACCGCCCTGCCCCTTCCTTCCGCAGTGCAGCCTGGGCTGCGCTGGGGGAGGAAGGGGCGGGGCGGTCACGCGACCAGGAAGCCAGCTGCAGGACAAAGGAGCAGTGAAGAGAGCACCTCGCGCAAGAAACTGCTTGCGCGAATGGCACCCCCCACCTCCGCGATAAGGTAACGTGCGGAAAAGGCCCAAGAGTGGTAGTGCGCAAGTGCGAGCCACGCGCGCATCCTCCTGCCCCCTGTTCAGAAGGGACTGAAATCGATTCCCTTCTCCGCTACCAGGAGAACCTCCCATCTGACGGGCCAGCTTGGAAGGGCAGCGGCAGCATGGGGGGCAGGCCCCCTCCTCGCCATGCCCCTGCCCCACTCGCCACAGAGGGGGGTGCTGGGAAGGGCCGGGGGTCGCAAGGCTGCCCTTTTCCGGGGGTGAGCTGCGCCCGACGCAAAAGACAAAGGCGCTGGGATTCCTCCCCCACCCGGCCAGGGTCGACATTCTGGAAACTTTTCCCACACTGCTCCCCCCAGCGGAAAGAAGACCGAAGCAGAAGCAGAGCCCGGGGGGGGGTTCTTGGAGCTTTTCCCGAGGGAGACGCGCGGCTTCTCTTTTCCTCCCTGCCCGCCCCTGCTATTCCTGGCCGGCGAGGCGGCCTTTGCCTGTGTGGGGGAGGCATTGTAAATAATAAATAAATAATTTTAAATAAATAATATGGTTGGGGGTCACCACAACATGAGGAACTGTATTAAAGGGTCGTGGCATTAGGAAGGTTGAGAAGCACTGACATATAGTATAAATCAAGTCAATTCTTACTGGGAAAGGCACAGAGAGGAGAAACCATTTAAGTGCTTGGATTGTTAGAATCCAGACAGGAGAAGAATGTCTAAATGCCTGTAATGAGAAATAAGCTTTCCTTAGAGGTGGATGTGTATGTCATATTAAATAATGTAGATGGGGAGAAACCTTATAAGTGCTTGGAATATGGAAAGTCTTTCATTGCCACTACCATGCTGATGTGAGCCCATAGGAAACACACAGCAGGAAATCCTTTAACTGTGTAAAGAGCTATGTAAAGAGATACCCTTTTTCACAACCAAAGTGCAGAGGCGGAGAGTGTAATAATATGTGGAAGGGGACATTACTGAGTATCTGAGAATTCACTCGAGAATACCTCAGGAATGCTGAGACTTCAGCATGAGTTTTAATTGAAGACAAAGCTACCATTTTTTAAGACTGACTAAAAATTGGTTTGTAGGACTTGTTGGTGATGCTGTGAAGGATTACAGTCAGCCCTCCACATTTGTGGGTTTCATTTTTGTGGATTTGATTACTCACGGATTATTTACTGTCATCTCTGCTGCCTCCCTGTGCCGTTTTTAATAGGCACTGCAAGCCCTGTGAGACTGAGAAACTGCGAATGAGGCTTCTAGGTACCTCTTTAAAAATGGTGTGGGACAGCAGCAGAGGTGGCAGTAAGGCCCACCAGCCCCCCACTTCTGCCTTGTGAAGGAACCCTGATGGCTCAAAGGAATCCACTGTGGGTTGAATATGGTGATCATCATTTTTTGTATGTGTTAAATATGGTTTGGGAGGGCCTAGAATTATTCATGGTTTTTCCACTTTCACGGGGGTCCTGTGCTCCTAACCTTAGTGAATGTGGAAGGATGACTGTATAATTCACCTGTCTCAAAACACTAAGTCTTCTGTGGGAATTTCATGTAGAGAGATACTGAGTTTGAAATCAACCCTAAAGGGTTGTTTGGTTTGAGCAGTGAAGGGTGGTAAAATGTTTCTTATGCCATTTTAATAATGTAAAGATCCCTTTGGTCCTGGAATTATGAAACACACAGTTTTTCGTTTATCAGTTAATGGTAGACACCTACTGAACAATAATTTTTGTGTAAAATATAAACAGGAAAAAAAGTATCATGTTCAGACATATAGACATGTTTCTATATTTAAGTCTGAATAGTACATGTTTAGTTATTGTGTTAAAAGTTATGAGAACAATTACCTTTATCTAGACTAACCAACGGATATTTAAAGCTTTGGCCCATCTTAACCCAGGAATGTTACTGTCATGAAGAGTGTGATCTGAAAGTCGTATTTTATTAACAGTGATTTAGCATGACATGAACATCATAAATATGCATTCTTTGCCTGGAAAAAGCAAAATGGAGGAAGATGAGTGTTGCTGGTTCCTCTCCCACCAGCCAGTGGATTTTTAAAACTCTCTGCACAGGGTGAAGGGTGACAGTCTGAGAGGAAAGCTTTCCTTGTGATTTCTGAGCATTTTGGAATGTGCTGGCATTCTCTCACATCCCCAAATTATTTTTAATAATAAATTATTATTTATATTTTGTTCCCAAATATCTTGCATTGAAGGAACTGAAAACTTCAGCTGAACTTGAAAAAATATAGTGTATGCATCATAAGAGAAGGGGGCAGGATAAAGTTTCTAAGGGATCTCAAACATAGCAAATGTAAGAGTTTAAAATATGAATGAATGTCGGTGTCTCCCTTTGCACATCAGAGAAGTTGTGATCCATGCTTTCAACAAATAAGAAAGGCCAGCCAGGATCAGTCTGTCTTGGGCCTAAATTGGCCTGGAAAGGTGCAGAATGTGTTAGAAATATGCCCTTCACCTCTAGTGGACATTTTGGTCCATTTGTGAACAAAATTGGTAAAAAAAATTGCATAGGTGACCTCTAAATGTGATAGAAATTCCTCTGTATCCACAAAAGTACATTTGGAGGCATTCTGGAGCAATATATGTATCTTTTGACACCCCATTATCTGATAACCCATTCTTGATGCTTTCAACTGGAGGACAAGTTCCATTATTTCAACAGTGGTTTCACTTTTTCACCTGTTCTTCTTGTCTTCAGAGGCTGGCTTGGAACCACTCACACATGCATGCTACTTGGAAAGTGATCTGAGGCCTTTTTCACATGGGGTTTTTAAAGCTTCCCAGTTCGTCCTTGGTCGGGTGCCTTTTACACATTAGAGAGCATTAAACTTTTTGCATTCTCACACCAATCTGAGCGGGGGCGCCACCAATCTGCATTTCCGCGCACTTTTCAAAGACCGGATAAAATGTGGTCTTTTCCTCCAATCCGCGCTCGACGTTTTCATGAGAAAGCAGCGGTGCGTCCTGATTCGCGCGGGCGATCAAGAGAGGGAGGGATCAAGGCGTGGTCAGCAGAAGCCACAGGACCGCCCCCAGCACGAGCGGGCGGCGCCATTTTCCAAACCCGCTGAGGCGCCTGCAAGGAGGAGGCAAACGGACGAGGAACGGAAAAAAAGGAAGGTTTCAGCGGCTGCAAGGAGGAAGCAAAGGGACGAGGGACGGGAAAAAAGGAAGGTAGGTTTTTCCCTTAGCTATCCTTTGTCCGTGCGGCGTCGTGAATTGCGGGTTTCCGGGGGTTGTGTCTCCCGAAGGTGCCCTGATTTTAAATATGGGGTCGAGGGGGAGGTGGTGGCTGGCGAGTGGATACTCGCCGAGGATGGCATGGCAGGATGCTTTTAAAGGTTAGGGAAAATTGGGAAAGCTGTGGAGGGGGGCAGGTAGGAAGGGAGGGGACGTCCAAAGCAGCCACCGTGCCAAACCCGTTCTCGTCACTTTGGAAGCGGGATCATGGCGCAATGACGGGATGCTGTGTAAATTTGGGGATGGCTGCTGTGCTGCTCCGGCACGCTTTCCCCGTGCAAACTTTTATTGGGAAACTTTTTTCCTGTTTGTTGGGGACTACATGTGGCTGCATAAACGTATTATTTTTCTCTGGGGACTGCTTGGCGCCCCCAGAAAAAAATTGCCCTTGGTAATCTTCCGTTTTAATCCAGATTCTCGGGCTGGGGGTGTAGGGGGTAGTGGCTTCTGTTAGACCCCTGGCAGTAGTTATTTCTCGAGCGGCCGCCATTAATACAGTCACGCCCCATGTCTGAACCCCCCCCGCCACATGCAGAGGGGGATGATCTTCCTGCCAGGGCAGGAGATAGGGCAATGGAATGCACATCACTGTTTGGGGGAGGCAAGCATTTCATCTTTATCAGTCCATGTGGCTCTGGGAGGGATGATCCCATGGGCAGAAAACCAGTTCCTAGGACTATTGTAGAGGCACACAATTTACCACATCGTTTTCACTCTAGCTTGTGCAAGAATTTAAGTTGTTGTACATTACCTTGAAGCTGTTGATATCACGAAAGCTGAAAGGTTATCTCCCCTGCTGTGACTATCTGCCCTCTGAAGTTATAACACAAGGCAGTTCCCTTTGTCAGTTTGGTTTTTAAGACTTAAAAGACCCGCTGTTTGTATCATACTGTTTGCTTTGTTGATAAATACTAACGCCCCTCCTTGTCTCCACAGGATCGGAAATCCACGGGGAGTGCGCATTCCCAGTGCAAATCTTCCCGCGGAGTGTTGATCCAAGCTGAAAAGTCCACGCTGACACTACCGCCCTTTCCACCACTTCGCCAAACATGCAAAACAGTTGTCTGGCTGGCGAATTGCACAGCGGTCCGTGACTGAAACAGTGGCATGCCACAGACGCCACGCTGACCTAACAGCTTTGCAGGGGAGGGCTACATGCAAGGAGCCACACACCAACTTGAAAGAATAAATTTTTTAATAAATAAATGTTTCCTTTTTTCAAAAAAATATATTTTCCTAACTACATATTTACATAAATAAAAAAAAAGTGCTGTACAGGGTGGGTGTGCGTTTGGGAAAGGGCTGGGGGTTTCAACATTGGCCCTGGAACGGTCTACTCCTGGGCACAGGGGTGTTCCTCCTCCGGCTCCTCCACATCCGTCCCTGGCCGCTCCGGTTGAGGGATGTTCTCTTGTTCTGCTGGCCAAAACACAGGTGAAATTCGATTAGGCATGTGCGCGTCCACAGCAGCCTTTGTGAAGGAGGAAACTTTATTGTGTCGTTTATTTATTGCTTGGGCGTTAGGGTGGAAATCAAAAATGCGGTCAAGGGCCACTTTAAATAAAGGTTTCCCTACCTTCCGTCTGTGCCGGGCCCTGCGTGTCCACGGAGGCTTGATGGCCAGGCGCATGGCATCTTCTGCCTATGGAATTGAAACAGTAAAGTAGCGTGGGCTCTCATCGGGCAGGGTGCATCCCCCTTTCTGGGGGATGCATGACAACCATTCTCCTGGGGTTCCCATAGCCACACAGCCGCTGTGTGTGGGGGTTACTCACGTCTGCCACCGGCTGTCCAGCTGGGGCTCCCGCCGCCCTCCACAGGCTTCGCATGACCTCGAAAAAGGGAGGCCTTGCGTGGGGGGGCGGGTGGCCATTGTAGGTGCGCAGGGAGGAGTAGAACTGCGCGTGCAAGTCGCGGAACCGGGTCCGGACCTCCTCCACGCTCCTCTCGTGGCCATGTCTTGTAAGGCAGTGGGCAATGGTGTGGAGGTGCTCATCATAGTCCCCCCGCCTACTCGCACCATCTTCGGGCCAGCAATATTCAAGCGTTCCTAACAAGGCTGCAATTGCTGTCATAAACGGGGCAAGGAGCCCAGTTATTTCCCTCAACTGCTCGTTCGCCATACTCAAAACAGCAAAAAGCGAGCGGGCAGGAAAAGTTTTTGTCAAAAGTTTCCGCGGCGCTTCAGCAGGCGCGGGGGAGGGGGTGGATCCCGGGAGGGTGCGAGGGGACGCACGTGCGTTTTGGCGTCATCGATGACGCCCAAACTTTTACTTTTTGAAAAAAGGGCACCGCCAATCAAACGCTAGGTAGGGCGGGGAAAGAACAACGTTGGGAGGGGCTATGGCCGCGCTGTGTGAATGCGATAATGCTCGCCTAGCCTCTTGCCGATAGAGCCATGAGAAACGACAAAAGTTCGGCACGTTTTAGCGGGGATTGGGAAAAAGCCTGCCTGGATCGCGGTGGGAAGATTTCAGAGCCCCGTGTGAAAAGGGCCTGAGAGGGGAAAAAAGGTGCTAAGCCAGCTGAGACACTTTGCAAGCAGCGTTTGCACAGTTGGCTCCAACTGAGCCTCTGTAAGTCCTTCATGCTCCCTACAGTGCAGTGCAATACAATACATGGGTTCTGCTTTTCAGACAATTCAATTTTCTGACACTGATCCTGTCCTTATGCCGCCAGATAAGTGGCAGAAGCCTGTACATCTGTATGTGTATGTCTCTAATATATAAAAGTCAAAGTTTGTCTGTATCAGGCAAAGATCTCATATGATTGGTTGCCTAAGAAGATTCTATGGAATCCTGGGGTTTGCAGTTTAGGGAGGGGCCTTTAGAATTCTCAGCCAGAGAGCTCTGAATATGTTGGTTGCTATGGCGATGAGGCCTAGCAGCGAGGAGGAGGGCGGTGCATTTCCCTCAGGAACCCAACCTCTGTATGTTAATAACTCTGAAGACTGATTGGACTGGAGAATATGAGGAACAGTTACTGGGCAAGACAGTTTGGGGAATTAAAGACACAGGATATCAAATCTTTCTAACAAGTATTACCTAAGAGAAAATAACATCCCGGCCAATGCCGGGTATATATGCTAGTGTGTGTATGTATGTACCGGTATCTATGCATGTATCTATCTGTCTACCCTTAGGAAGCCATGTGCGACTGGCTTGCACTTTGCCCACCCCTGAATTAGAAGGAAAGGCAGGAAGAGCGGGCTTATTATCAGCTGAAGAGTATTGTCTTCCCCCTCCCCCTTTGGGCTCTGGCAGTCTTGAGATGCTGGGTGTTTCCTCTCCAGTAGGTATGCCTAGCCTTCTGGGCCTAGACTGCCATGTTGTTGTGTGTCTTCAAGTCATTTCTAACTTAAGCTGGTCCTAAGCCAAACCTATCATGGAGTTTTCTGAGGCTGAGAAAGTGTGAAGTGCCCAAGGTCACCCAGTGGGTTTCCATACCAGAGCAGGGGATCAAACCCTGATCTCCAGAGTTATAGTCCATACTGTCTCTCATAGTCCTAGTCCTAAGCAGGAGCTGAGAAAAAGAAACAGAAGGTAGCAGGACCTGAGTCCAACATCTAGGAAGCCTTATTAACCGTGATTCTGGCAAGGAGGAACTGGAATATTGTATGTCCAAATTTTGGGAGAGGAGCATTTCTTCCCTATTATTTTTTTTTTTAATTAAACAATACTTCCTTTCAAGATGGTTCCATTTCACAATGATTTTGAAAGGCATAATGCAGCTAGAGCTGCAACAGTTTTAGACACCCAGCCAACCAAGTGAGCTATTGTAAATAATTCAAAATATTTAACACTTCTTATATGAATTTAATGCCAGCCAAATAGAGAGCGCGAGGTTTAGCAATAAAGCCATCAGAAGCTGTGGTGGCTGGCCGGCAGAGATCCTTTCAGTCTCTTTCAGAGATCGCGCTTGTGCAGTGAGTTCCAGCCTGAGAGAGATGTAGGTCCTACGTGACACATGTTTCAAGTGAATTTCTACTGCTTTCTTGGCATGGCAAAAGAAAGCAGGTGAACTCAGCCTCCGACTGTGAAGCAGTTAAGGCTTTGCAGGGGACACCCTGAATTTGCATTACTCACAAATTCCAGCCTTAATATGTGATTGCTCATGGTATTGATCTTTCTCCTTATCAATACATGTTGGGAGCCCTGGTGGCACAGTGGTTAAATGCCGGTACTGCAGCCACAAGGTTGTGAGTTCGATCTTGCCAGGCTCCAGGTTGACTCAGCCTTCCATGCTTTCACAGATTGGTAAAACGAGTACCCAGCTTGTTGGGGGCAGTTAGCTAAATACATTGTAAACCGTTTAGAGAGCACTTAGCTGATAAGTGGTATAGAAATACACATGCTATTGCTAGTTTTGCCTTTCATCTTCACAGGAGAAGAACAGGAGGTGATCTAAAGCACATTTTGCATTGTGCAAACATTACCTTATCCCCTAGAACTACCAGAACAGCAAATCTTCTTGGATCATTGCCTTTAACTGACTGTTATGTATTTATTATGTGGATTATGATAATTTCTTGAGCACTATAAATATGCAAAGTAAATGCAGCTTCTAGTAAAAACAGTGGATTCAAATGACAAGAAAGGAGATTTTGACTAAACATGGCAAGTGGTAAGAGCCGTATGACAGTAGAATAGACTACTTTGAAGGCAATGGATTGTCTTTCATTGCAGGCCTTTAAACAGAGGTTGGACAACCACTTCCCAGAAATGATTTAGCAATGTATTCTCACATAGCAAGAACTTGGCCTAAATGGCCTTTGGACTCCATTTCAATGATATAGCCAGGTTGGAGAGGGTTCAGAGAAGGGCGAGAAGGACAATATGAGGTATGGAGAACAATGCATACAGTGAAAAGTTGGGGGAGCTGGGCATGTTTAGTCCATGAAGAGAAGACTGAGAGGTGACATGACTGCACTTTTGAAACATCTAAAAAGCTGTCACAGAGAAGAAGATGCAAGTTTGTTTTCTTGTGCTGTAGAAGGTAGGACCAGATCTAATGTTTTTAAGTTTCAACTGACTATCAGAAGGAATTCTAATTGAAAAGTTTTAGAGTGTCCTTCATTGACAGCTTTTAAACAAGTTGGACAGCCATTTCTCAGAGATGCTTCAGCTATGCGTTCCTCCATGGCAGGAAGTTGGGATAGATGGCCCTTGGTGTCCCTTCTGTGTCAGAATTTGGATTCCATGGAGCTGCTATATACCTACTGCGAGAGCTAAAAACAAGCAAATGATGTTTCTTTTCATACTAGAAAATAGAACTTTTGAGTCTCTCTGAGGCAGGCCCCTCAAACCAAAATAAGCAGGGGGATTGTCTCTGAAAACTTTCCCCATGCTCTCTAGAATGCATGGGTACAATTTGACCACATTCCTCCCCCACCTCTGGGTATCTTTGAACCAGATGAGGCCTTTTTCTTAACTAGACAGCAAACCAAGGGTTTTGGATGGGGACCATATTGATCAAAGAATTTTTTAAATAGTAGAATGAGGCTGGCTGTAGGATGAGATAGGTTGGGCAGGAAAAAGGAAGGAGTATGAACAGCTACTGTCGCGTGAATTGAAAGGACCAAGGGAAAATAACACCTCAAAATCAGCTAGTAAGTAGTTTAACAACCCTCCAGCTGTCTGTCCATCCATTTCTCCTTCCTTCAGCTGACACTTTGCCCACCTGGGTCTTAAAGACTTATCTGGAATAAGCCTTTGCGGGCTGCAGTCCAATACATTGGGTGCATGAAAAGTTGCCTCACTTGGCAGATACTTTTGCACATGTTTGAGGTTGGAAGATGTAGATAGTGAAGTGAGATGGACTGGTAATGTCTAAAGCATAGACTTACTATTAATGATACCACTTAACCGTAAACACTTTTAACTGGCATTACCAAACAATATTCAAGTGGAAGCAGACATCCTAGCACAAATGAGCTGCTTATGTACATTTCAAAAAGAGATAGCTAAAAGTGATGAAACAGATTTCTACTTGGAATTTTAACTATTTACTCTGTATCTCTAATGGAAATCAGACTGGGTTTTTTCCCCCTTCCAAATGTTACCATTTGTTCTTGCTGTCTTCTCCATTTTGCCCAGTCAGTCAGATGGGAGTAACACTCATGGCCTTCCTGTGGTATTTTTTAAGACCACCACTAGAAATGTCTGTGATTTTGTTTGTGCTATGTTGGGAATATACATGTTCACCCTACAGGGTTTCCCTCTCCCTCTTAATCACAACAGCATTCATAGAATCATAGAATTGGAAAAGACCCCAGGGGCCAACAGGAACACCCATCAACACCTATGCAGGAACTCCCATCAAAGCATTCCCAACAGATGGCCATCCAGCCTCTGCTTAAAAACCTCCAAAGAAGGAGAATCCACCACACTCCACTGAGGCAGCACATTCCACTGCCGGACAGCTCTGACTGCCTGGAAGTTCTTCCTGAAGTTCAAGTGGAATCTCCTTTCCTGCAGCTTGAATCCATTGTTCCTTGTCCTGGTCTCTGGAGCAGTGGAAAACAAGCCCACTTCCTCCTCAACATGACATCCCTTCAAATATTTAAACTTAGCTATCATGTCCCCTCTTCACCTTCTCTTCTGCAGACTAAACATACCCAGCTCCCTAAGCCATTCCTCATAGGGCATGGCTTCCAGACTCTTCACCATTTTGGTCACCCTTCTTTGGACACGTTCCAGCTTGTCAATATCCATCTTGAATTGAGGTGTCCAGAACTGGAGACAGTATTCCAAAGGAGGCCTAACCAATGCAGAACAGAGTGGTACCATTACCTCCCTCGATCTAGACACCATACTCCTATTGATGCAACCAAGAATTGCATTGGCTTTCTTGGCTGCCTCATCACACTGCTGACTCATGTTCAGCTTGTGATCTACCAAGATTCCTAGGTCCCTTTCACATGTACTGCTATCCAGCCACGCATCCCCCATCCTATATTTGTACATTCCCTTTTTTCTGCCCAAGTGTAGGACTTTACATTTCTGTCTATTGAAATTCATTTTGTTAGCTTTGGCCCAGCTCTCCAATCTGTCAAGGTCATTTTGAAATTTGATCCTGTCCTCTGGGGTATTAGCAACCCCTCCCAACTTGGTGTCATCTGCAGATTTGATCAGCATGCCCTCTATTCCTTCATCCAAGTCATTGATGAAGATGTTGAACAGCACTGGGCCCAGGACAGAACCTTGTGGACCCCACTAGTCACTTCTCCCCGGGATGAAAAGCAGCCATTCGTGATCACCCTTTGGGTTCGGTTGGTCAACCAATTCCCAATCCACCTAGCAGCAGCCCTGTCCAGCTTGCATTTTACTAGCTTCTTTGCAAGGATGTCATGGGGAACTTTGTCTAAGGCCCTACTGAAGTCAAGATATGCTACGTCTACAGCATTCCCTTCATCTATCAAGCTTGTAACCCTATCATAGAAAGAGATAAGATTAGTCTGGCATGACTTATTTTTGAGAAATCCATGTTGACTTTTAGTGATTAGGGCATTGTTTTCTAAGTAATTACAAACTGACTGTTTAATGATCTGCTGTAGGATCTTTCCTAGTATTGATGTCAAACTGACCAGGCGATAATTATGAGTCCTTTCCCCCCCTTCTTGAAAATGGGGACATTTGCCCTCCTCCAGTCTGCTGGGACTTCTCCTGTTCTCCAAGAGTTCTCAAAGATTATTGCAAGTGGCTCAGAAATGACTCCTGCCAGTTCTTTTAATATCCTTGGATATAATCCATCTGGCCCTGGAGACTTGAATTCAGCTAGTTTAGCCAAATATACCTGTGAGGTATGTTTACTGATGGGTACTGGTAACACTTAGTCATACGATTAATCTATTACTAAATGGAGATGTTGACTCCAGTATTCTGCCTAAGTACCCTAAAGGCACCAGATCCTCTTCAATCTTGGAAGCTATGCAGGGTTGGCCCTGGCTAGTGCTTGGATGGGAGACTACAAAGGCACATATACACACCCACATCCCTGGACTAATTCCAGTACTTTAAACATTATACAGACCATCTGCAACTGTGAACCAAAAAAGTTTGAAACAGTGGAAGAAAAAAAATGCAACAATTAATCTACCAAAGCTGCATAATAGCAATGCAAATCAGAGTTATCAGCAGCATTGGAATAATTTGCCCAATATGAAAATCTTATGCCCAAATGTCAGGACGTGGAGTAGAGGAACCCAGGGTCTGTAGGCTGTATTTCAAAGGAAAGAACTGGCTGAACCACTTCTGAGTATTCCTTGCCTTGTCCAGAGACCAGGACAAGGAGCAATGGATTCAAGCTGCAGCAAAGGAGATTCCACCTGAACCTCAGGAAGAACTTCCTGACAGTCAGGGCTGTCCGGCAGTGGAATATGCTGCCTCAATGGAGTGTAGTGGAGTCTCCTTCTTTGGAGGTTTTTAAGCAGAGGCTGGATGGAGTGCTTTGAGGGTGTTCCTGCATGGCAGGGGGTTGGACTGGATGGCCCCTGGGGTCTCTTCCAACTCTACATTTCTATGATTCTATGATTCTATGAAAGCCCAATAAAATCCACGGGGTCGCCAGAAGTCCAGAGGCGACCTGAAGGCACGCAGGCCCCTCCAATGCCCGCAGGGGCAGCCCAAGGGACCTGGTTCCCTGACACAAAGGACGAAATGGCCCCCCTCTGGCCTTCTTGGACGAGCCGCGTCCCTTACAGAGGGGAAGAAGAGCTTGGACTTCCCCGCCGCCGAGTGCCTGAGGCAGTGGCTTCCCACCGCCTGAGGGGAGCGCCATCCTCGCATGAGGTGAAAAGAGGCTGGGGGCAGATCCTGTGGGCCGAGCCCCCCTCCAGGCCCCCCTCGCAGGGCTGTTGTGGAGGAGAGAAGAGGGGAGGGGGAACCATCGCCCCCTTGGCCAGAAATCAGGGGCTGCGCGGGACATTCCCTCAGGGAGGGAAGGAGGGGACGGTGGGGGTGTCTGCTCGCCTCCCCCCAGGAGTTGCCCGGGGGCTTCTTTCCCCGCCTCGCCCTCCCTGGGAGGCCGTGGGGGTCTCCCCCTCGGCCGAAAGGCGCCCCAGGCGTCAACAGGCCAAGCACAGACCCTCTCTCCCCCCCTCAGAAAAGGCAGTGCGACTCTCGTCCGGACCGTCACTCTTGGCCGGGGCCCCGCCTCTTCCGGCCATGGGCGGGACCTTTCCTAGAGGGGCGCTGGAGTGGGGGGAGGACTCCTCGTCAGAGGTTGGTTCCCACCTGGAGGACTCCGGAGAAGGAGCCGGGAACCGACTCGGCCCCCTTTCTGTGGGGGAAAAGAGAGGAGGGGAGAGAGAGAGAGAGGGGAACCCCCACCCGAGAGTGTCTGGTCAGTTGCTCCCTCTGGGGAGTTTGTGGCTGAAGGAGCAGCTCCGCAGGGCGTCAGGGGGAGGGAGGCTGACTGGACACGCAGGGAAGGGGATGGGGGGGGCGTTGATGGGGGAAGGAAGCCCGTTGAGAGGGAGGGGAGGGGAGGCAGGAGGGCCTCTGTAGGGAGGAAAGTGAGAAGAGCGCTCAAGGCATCCCCCCCCCTTCCTTCAGCCTGGAAATGGTCCCTGGTGCAGGTTTTGGGTTGCTTGGAGTCACATTCTGCCCCTTCTGCAAGTGGGCTGGCCAGGCCCATGGCTGCCTCTGCCGCCTCCGTTTTATCCTCTCCTGTGGAGGGGGGCGGGGATGAAAAGCAGAGCCTGGCCAAGCCCCTAAACTGTGTTTCCTGATGGGGAGTTGAACCCGAGGCACACCGATGTTCCTCTTGTGCTCCAACCACTATCCCACGCAATCACTCAGCCAATCTGCTATAGACTGACTGGTGGTGGTGGTGGTGCTATTTATGAAATGCGGTGAGTTTTTAACCCACACAGGGGTAGTGCCACCATTAGGCAGAGCAGAGCAAATTCTTCTGCCTGCAGTTTCTGGGAGCCAGTGGTGGGAGCCACCCCCACCCCCAATTTCCTCTTCCCCTCTATTGGAGGACAAAGCTGTAGGCAGCACCCAGCATGTCTTTAAGCAGCAAAACAGGCTGCACTGGCCCCATAACTACTGTAAAAAGACGAAAAGGCGCCATGGTTCCTTCCTGGAGATTCAGTTACTGGGAACTCAAGTTAGAAGCCCCCCCCCCAGTTCCTCTTCCCCTCTGTTAGGGGACAGAGCGTTGGGCAGCACACATCATGTTCTGGCTTGAGGGCTGCCATCTTGTCCTCAAGCAACAAAATGTTTTCCCCTTGCCCTGAGGCACTATAACAGTGGTTCTCAACTTTCCTAATGCCGCGACCCTTTAATACAGTTCCTCATGTTGTGGTGACCACCAACCATAAAATTATTTATTTATTATTTACAATGCCTCCCCCCAGCAAAGGCTGTCTCACTGGCCAGGAAGGGGGGGGTGGGCAGGGAGGGAAAGAGGAGCCGCGCGTCTCCCCTGGGAAAAAACTCTGAGAACTTCCCACCGGCTCTGCTTCTGCTTCGCTCTCGTTTCTGCTGGGGGGGCAGTGTGGGAAAAGTTTCCAGAGTGTGGACCCTGGCTGTGGGGGAGGAATCCCAGCGCCTTTGTCCTTTGCGCCGGGCGCAGCTCGCCCCCCTCCCAGAAAAGCACCACCTTGTGGCCCCCCGGCCCTTCCGCAGTGCCCCCTCTGTGGCGAGTGGGGCAGGGGCCGTGGTGAGGAGGGGGCCTGCCCCCGTGCTGCCACTGCCCCCTCAAGCTGGCCTGTCAGACAGGAGGTTCTCCTGGTAGTGGAGAAGGGGAGCAATTTCAGTTCCTTCTGAACAGGAGGCAGGAGGACACAAGCGCGTGGCTCGCGCTTGCGCACAACTACTCTTGCTGTGGCGACACTGTGGCCGCATGCGCTCCCGCCAAAGGGGGCAGGAGGACGCGAGCATGTGGTTTGCCCTTGCACACCACCATCAAGGAGGGAATGGAGCCTAAGACCATCGGAAATACGTATTTTTCAATGGTCTTAGGCGACCCCTGTGAAAGGGTCCTTCAACCCCCAAAGGGGGCACGACCCACAGGTTGAGAACCGCTGCACTATAAGAAGAGAAGAAATCACACAGTTTCCTCCTGGAAATGTCAGATTGATTACAATTGAATAAAGGGGCAAAGAATGGGACCTGAGGTTTTGTCAGGATAGAGAAACTGGGATATTGCTTCACAATATGAAGGTTTGGGTGTGTGGAAAAAGAAGAGGAAAGTGGGAAGTATGAGCAGGAGAAAGAAAAGAAAGCTTGAATGTGACTGTAAAACATCTCCTTAGCACATGAGAATGTAAATAATAGCACCCTCACCAAACGTCTTGTTTTCTTTGTTGAGGACAGCCTCCCAAATTTAAAATGGTATTATAATGGGAGTCAATTGAGATATATTATAGATGGAGTCTTGGGAAAAGGGGATTTAGAATGCTTAGAGATGGAAACAATAGAAATTGAGAGGAGATTAGGGAATATCTTTTTTTGGAACTTTGGTAAGAGAGAAATAGAAAAAAATAAAAAAAACCTTTTTGAAGAATATACTAGAAATTTGGAAGAAAAAATAAGGAAAAATTAATGCTGGCTATTTTGCCATTAATCCCAGTAGTGATGATGGAAAAATTTCCAAAGAATTTGAGAGATGAATTAGAGAAGGAATTAAAGAAGCAGAGAATATGTAAATTAAAAGATTGGATAAATATAATGACAAATAAGGATAAAATAAAAGAGAGGTTGCAGGGTACAAGATGTCGTGGTTTAATTACATTCCGTTAGAGCAGTGGACAAGTAATTGGAAAAGTAATAATAAAGATATTAGAAAATACACTAGATTTGAAGAAATTATTAAGCAAAGAGATGGAATGGAGGAAATGAAATATTGAAGGGTACCACAAGTAAAATATATAAAATATTGTCAATAGATGAAGATGAGTATCTTAGAAAAATATGGGAGGAAGAACTAGCACAAAAATAGATATTCAAGAATGGGGAAAGATTTGGAATCAGCATCATTTTCAAAATTTAAGGATAAAAGAGAATTATTATAAATTGGTTTGGAGATAGTACCTAACACCTATGAGGTTAAATCATATAGATAAGAAACACTCAAGGTTATGTTGGAGGGGTTACCAAGAAATTGGCACATATATTCATATGTAGTGGAATTGTGAAAGGTGTACAGAAATTTTGGCAAATTGTGTTTAACAGGAATTGACTTACAAATATGTCCAAGTATAGCATTATTATCTCTATTTGATAAGGTTAATTGTACCCAGGCAATGAGCAATTTAATTACAAATTTATTAACTGCAGCAAGGTTAATTATATCTATCTATCTATCTATCTATCTATCTATCTATCTATCTAGAAAATGTAAAATGCAAGAAGATTTTCAAATAAAGGATTGGTATAAAGAAGTGTGGAAAATAGCGATTAATGAAAAGTTATCATGTCGAAGTCAAAAACAGAATAATGAAGGGGAAAGGTTTTGAAGAAACATGGAAGATATTTGTGGAAAAAGTTCTAATAAAAGAGGGAAGTGTCACACCTCCACAATAAGAATTACAATTTTGGAAAGTAGAGTAAGCTGAAAGATAATTTGCTCTGGAGATGGGTTAGCACTTAGTGTTAGGGCTTACATTTAAGGTTACATTTAAGGTTAGGGTTAGTATTATATGTTTAGAAAAAGGATCATATTCAGTAACAGCAATAGATTAAATATAGTTGAAAAGGATAGAGTTAAGAATGTAACAAAAATATATAAGCAATATGATATATAACATGTGGAGTAAGTATATGATGATAAAGGATCTGGAAAGAAATAATAATGTAAGCTATTTTGTTGTAATGTTTTCTTTTTCACTTGTGTGGTAATCACTTGGTGTTATGTTTTCTTTCATAACTAATAAAAAAAATTTAAATTTTTTTTATCAAGGACTTTATCCCCAGTGATATTTCTGTTCTTTTGGCTTTCAGGACAATCTGACAAAAAGAGAAGAAGGTGTGGTTTTTTTTTCTTTCCCCATCTCCTCAGTAGCTTTATCAGTCACAGATGGAGAAGAGGGAATCTGTAGGACCTGAACTCGCAAAAGTCCTTGCTGTTCAGGTTGAGAGCAGTGGAGCATTCTGGGAAGGAACCACACAGCACAGCCTGAGGAGAGATATGCTCAGTTCAGATCAACAGCACCAGCGTTTCAAGCAGCTCTGCTATGAGGAGGCTGAAGGGCCCAGAGAAGTTTGGAGCCAGCTCCACAATCTTTGCCACCAGTGGCTGAAGCCAGAGAGGCACACAAAGACTCAGATGCTGGACCTGGTGGTCCTGGAACCATTCTTAGCTGTCCTTCCCCCGGAAATGGAGAGCTGGGTCAGAGAGTGTGGAACAGAAACGAGTTCCCAGGCAGTGGCCCTGGTGGAGGGTTTCCTTCTGAGTCAGGCAATGGAGAAGAAGCAGAAAGAGCAGCAGGTGAGACTGTTTCATTCTTGTACTTTCAAAAGGGTTGGGAATAGTTATTATAAAGAATATCTGTGAAACTACTTTTTTCTAAAAAAATTCCCCAGCGGCTGGATGATGCTCTTAGATTTTATCTTCTTCCCTTCTTTTTCTTCTTCTCCTTTATTGGTCCTCCTGACTGGATTTTCCCTGCAGGACTTGAATGTGAAAGGAAAAGCTGAAGCAACGAAGGGTCCTTCCGAAACCAAGTGGATGATGCTGGACAGGGACAGTGTCTCCACCTCAGTGGGTAAGACAGAAGTGGTCGTTTAGTTCCGAGTTCTCGCCTCTAGAACAAGCTGAAGACTCTTGGGTTGTTGTGCGAGCGCTTTGAAACTATTGTGAAGAAGAGATCCAGCTGAAGCATTGCTTCTCTGGATTGTTCTTATAGCAACCAGGCCACCCTAGATTCCCATCCGCAGCCCTTGCCCCCTTCCTGTGTGGGAAAGAGCCTGGAACCTGGACTGTATCACTGATGTCCATAGCCAGAAAAACCACTTGCAGCCCCATTGAAATGTGGATGAATACCAAGGAGTCCTTAATGATATTGCCCTCATGTGAGTTTGAATTGGAAACTTCTTTGGGGACCAAATCTGGTTTGAATTTTGAGAATATATGAGAAAAGCATCTCAAAATATGGCGTTGTAGAGTTAACCAATGATGGTTCCCCCAACTCACTTGCATTCCCCTTTCTCTCCTCCAGCCAATCTTCTCCTGAAACTGTCACTCGAAATTCTTGCCCGCTGAGCGTTGCCATCCCTCATCGGGCTCTTTGAGCTGTTTCTTTTCTTACCTTTTGTTTTATGTGCATGGGTTAGGGAAGGAACACTCAGAGCAGTTCTCCTCTCCCTCCCTGGGGAGAATGAAAAATAGATTCTGAGTCTGAAGCTGCAGATGACCTATTCCAACATCCACGTGCATTTGCTGTGGGACTTTATGTCAACAAGTCTTTTCCTTGCTCTGCCTTCTATACCAGCTTGATTCTTCTCAGCAAGATTTTACTCTTCTTCAGTCAGTTTCTATATTTCTAAGCATTTAAAAATTTGTTAAAGGGGAATTGGTTTGGTTTTTTTCTTAATTAACATATTCAATGTTTTAAACATTATCATAGATTATGCATCACTTCAGGGACCCTGGTGGATTGAGAGTTGGTAGGCAAATGCCTCAAATAGATCAATAAATCAATTTTTAGTGAGTTTTCCCTGTGCCTATCTTTCTTTTGTGTCTTTGTATATTTTTCCATGATTTTGGTGTCCCTCCCATCTTGGAGCTACTTTGAGTTTTCTGCCACCTCCAGCTTGTTTGTGTTTGGTATAATTTTGTCTCTGTTATGGTGAATGCAGAAAGATTTCAGTTATAAACAGAGGGATTGGTGTATGACTCACCCTTTCCACTTTTGTGTCCTTCACAGGTGATGGAACAAATGCGGGGATATCGTATGCCAGTTCATCTCATGATGGTGACCCTCTTGGTGAAGCTTCAGTGAGACTGGAGAAGGTAGAGGGCAGGAATCTGGGGGGCTGGGTGTCCCTGATCCCCCTGCACATCTCTCTGGGCTGAAAAGAATCTTTTCCCTTCATTAGCCTTGCCTACAGTGGTTTCCATGTCTGAAAAGTTAATTCTGTTTTGGCAACAGCAGTCTACTTAGTTTTATTTTCGAATTAGTGTTGTCCTTTTCTGCTGATGAATACATTTCTTTCTTCAGGTGACGTTTGAGGATGTGGCTGTGTTTTTCAGTGAGGAGGAGTGGGCCTTGCTGGACCCAGAACAATGGGCTCTGCACAAGGAAGTGATGGAGGCGAATTTGAGGCTTGTCTCCTCTCTGGGTAAGACTGCTTCTTGCTTGGATTTCATCTTATCCAAGTGCCAGAAATCCATTACTGCTTTTTAAAATCTGCTGTATTTAAGACATTTGAGTTGTCCTCTTCCAGCACTTCTCCTTTCTGTGGTCTGGGCACTGGAAGTCCTAAGCTGATAGACTTTTATCTAGAGATGTGAAGGCCAGGAAAAGGTCACTGGGTACTCAGGTTTTTGCAGTCTCTCTTTTATCGTATGTCTGATTGACCATTGTGATATAGCCTTAGTCATTTCCCAGCTGGATTACGGTAGCACACTGTATGTGGGGCTGCCTTTGAAGAATGCTCAGAAACTTCAACTGATTGAAAGCACTGCAGATTGCTAACGGATGCTGGTTACTGGAGCACAGAACTTCCTTGTTGTAACAGCTCCATTGGGGACTAGTCTGTTTCTGGGCAAAATTCAAAATGTTGGTTGTATAATAATAATAATAGTTTTAAGTAATATGATAGAATAATAATAGTATAATAATTATCGACATATTTATTTCTTACCCACCTCTCCCTACAGATCAAGGTGAGGAAAACAATATATTAAAACACAATATATAACATCAATTAAAAGCCCATAATGTCAGTTTAAAATAAGATGTAAGACCAATAGATAAACCATCAATCTATAATTTAAAATCATTATTTAAACATACCAGAAATGGCTGGTCTTTAATGCTGTTTAAAATTCAGAAAGAGTATTCAGTTACTGAGCCTCTTTCAGCAAGTCATTCCACAATCCAAGGGCAGCTGAAGAAAAATCCTCTGAATGAAAGGTGCCAACCTACACCTGGCTGACTGGAGTAAATATTATGCTAATGAGTATGACTTAAGAAGCCCTATACAGCTCAAGCCAAGGCCTGTATGTTCTCATGTGAACTTGCTCGAGCACTGAGGTCTTCAGAGAGGCACATCTTTCTATCCAGCTGTTTTCACAGGCACATTTGTGGGAACATAGGAGATAGCTTTCTCTGTGGTTGCTCCCACAGTTGGGAATTCCCTGCCTAGAGAGGTTAGGGTGGCTCCTTTTCATGTCTTTTTGGCAGCGGGTGAAGACCTTTCTATTCCAGAGGACCTTTGGGAGTTGATTGCTAAGTAGAGAAGCTTGGTCTACTGATGCTGTGTTATGATGCTGTACTGTTTTTAATCTTTGTTTTAAAGTAATATTTTGCATGGTTTTAATGCTGTTGTTTGTTTTATACTGTTTTTAATCTCACCTTTTCTATGTTTTTAATTATATACGGCTTTATTGTAACATTCTGTCTTTTGTAAGCCACTTTGCGTCCCAGGCTGGGATATTAACAGAGAGATAGATGTATGGTCTCTTCCTGTCATTCTGAGATTCAGACCAGTTTGTTCTCTTCTTTCCAGGTGGAGAGGGGAAGCCATGGAACGTGTTGTTCAAAAGATCCAAATGTCAACAGACAGAAGAGAATGGAAGAAATTCTGACCCTTCCGAGGAGAGGAGAAATAAGGCATCAGCTTCTCAGGGTGCTGGAGACTTTGGAATCTCTTTGGAATGTGGAAAGAAAGACCTCACTTGTCATGAAATAAGTAATACTGGAGAGAAACCATTTACGTGCTTGGAATGTGGAAAAAGCTTCAGGAAGAAGATAGAACTCACTCGTCATGAAAGAAGTCATACTGGTGAGAAACCATTTCAATGCTTGGAATGTGGGAAGAGTTTCAGTTGGAAGGTAAATCTCATTCGTCATCAGACAATTCACAGAAAAGAGAAACCATTTAAATGTTTAGAGTGTGGAAAGGGCTTCAGTCAGAAGTCATACATCCATATTCATCAAAGAATTCATACTGGAGAGAAGCCATTCCAGTGCACGGAATGTGGAAAGAGGTTCAGTCAGAGGGTAGGCCTTACTATTCATCGAGGCACTCATACAAGAGAGAATCCATTTCAGTGCTTAGAATGTGGAAAGAACTTCAGACAGAAGACAAGCCTTACTCGTCATCAAAGAATTCATACAGAAGAGACACCATTTCAGTGCTTAGAATGCGGAAAACGTTTCTTTCGGAAGAGCAGCCTCACCAATCATGAAACAACTCACTCAGAGAAGAAACCTTTTAAATGCTTGGAGTGTGGAAAGAGCTTCAGTCACGAGTTGCTCTTCACTTCTCATCAAAGAAGTCATACAGCAGAAAAACTGTTTCAGTGCTTGGAGTGTGGAAAGAGCTTCAGTCAAAATTCTCTCCTCAGTCTTCATCAAAGAAATCATACAGGAGAGAAACCACTTAAATGCTTGGAGTGTGGGAAGAGTTTCATTTGGAAGACAAGTTTCAACCGTCATCAGGCAACTCACATGAAAGAAAAATCATTTAAATGCTTAGAATGTGGAAAGAGTTTCAGTTGGAAGTCAGACCTCACTTGTCATCAAAGAAGTCATACCGGAGAGAAGCCATTCCAGTGCATGGAATGTGGAAAGAAGTTCAGTCGGAGGGCAGGCCTTGCTTATCATCGAAGAACTCATACAGGATTGAAACCATTTCAGTGCTTAGAGTGTGGAAAGAGCTTCAGAGAGAAGGGAAACCTTACTTGTCATCAAAGAAGTCATACAGGTGAGATGCCATTTCATTGCTTAGAGTGTGGAAAGAGCTTCAGACACAAGACAAGCCTTACGTCTCATTTGTCATCAAGGAACTCATACAGGAGAGAAACCATTTCAGTGCTTAGAGTGTGGAAAGAGCTTCAGAGAGAAGACAAGCCTTACTTGTCATCAAAGAAGTCACAGAGCGGAGAAACCATTTCATTGCTTAGAGTGTGGAAAGAGCTTCAGACAGAAGACAAGCCTTATTTGTCATCAAAGAAGTCATACAGGTGAGATGCCATTTCAGTGCTTAGAGTGTGGAAAGAGCTTCAGACATAAGACAAGCCTTACTGGTCATCAAAGAACTCATAGAAAAGAGAAACCATTTCAGTGCTGAGAGTGTGGATAGAGCTTCAG
The DNA here is from genome assembly GCA_948474755.1 of Ctenosaura bakeri. Taxonomy (NCBI): domain Eukaryota; kingdom Metazoa; phylum Chordata; class Lepidosauria; order Squamata; family Iguanidae; genus Ctenosaura; species Ctenosaura bakeri. The sequence goes on from CAOLHI010004539.1 coordinate 191,930, forward strand.
AGGGAAGACAAGTCTTGCTTATCATCAAAGAAGTCATATAGAGAGACACCATTTTAGTGCTTAGAGTGTGGGAAGAGCTTCAGACAGAAGACAAGCCTTACTTGTCATCAAAGAGGTCATACAGGGGAGAAGCCATTTCAGCACTTAGTGTGGAATGAGCTTCAGTTGGAAGTCAGACCCCGCTGGTCATCAAAGAACTCGTGCAGGAGAGAAACCATTTCAGTGCTTACAGTACGGAAAGAGATTCATTCAGCAGATGCACCTCGCACGTCATCAAACAACTCACACCAGGAAGTAGGAATTTCAGTCAGAGGTGGGCATACTACAAACCCCAGGCAGCCCCGCTGTGTCATTCCAGCTTCTTTGGAACTCTGCAGGGCTGTGGTCCTTAGTCACAGCTCTCATTTCAGGCAATGGGATGTGATATTGCATCACTTCTGCTCACTTTTGGGGCTGTTTAGGTGGTGCTTGCTGTTTTGGGCTGGGGAAACACCCTAAACAGCATTCTTAAATGTTCTTAAGCTTTTTTGAGTCCTGTTTTGGCTATAAAATTGCACACTTGTACCATCATTGGGTCCTATCAGCTTACCCTGCGCCCCCAAAGATTCACCTGTGACCCACAGGCCACACAGTTCCCACATTTTATTTCAGTACTTAGGAGTGTGGAAAATGCTTCCCTGGGAAGATGGACATCACATTTCTTCAAGGAAATCACACAGGGAGAAAATAATTCAAGGACTCAGTGTGTATATAGAGCTGAAATACAAGAAAACTCTGTGGTTTACATAAAGGAACTAACTTGCATTTTTGTCATGTTTGAAACAAATCTATTGAATTTAAAATGTTTTGGTTCTTTTCAGGTATACTGGAATTGTAAACAATATGTAAAATATGTAAAGACATAACAAATCAAGATTACCATATTTGCTAGTACCGTATATAAGACACGCCAACGTATAAGACGCACTGCATTTTTAAACAGTATTATTTTGGGAAAGAAAGTGAGCCTTATATGCCAGCAGATAGAGTAATTGAAAATAATTATTCTTAAGAACACAAAAACACTTTCAAGTTTTTGCTTATTAGACAATTCTTACTGGGCAACAAATACTGTTTGCCATGGAAACCCACTGGGTGACTTTGGGCACATCACATACTCTCAGTCCCAGAAAGCCCTGCGATTGGGTTGCCTTAGGGCCATCATAAGTCAGAAACAACTTGAAGGCAGATAACAACATAAGATTTAAGTATGCAGATGACTCCATATTACTAATGGTTAGCACCAAAACCACAGAATGACTACAGATCTAAGTCAAGGAAGAAAGTGCAAAAGCAGGGTTACACCTGAGTATTAAGAAAACAAACTGAATGACCAAAGAATTTTTAATGTAGCTTTAAAGTGGGTGATGAAGACATCATCATTGTTAAAGGTTTTCTCTTCCTTGTCTCAGCTGGCAACACAATGGAGAATGTTGTCAAAAAATCTGAAGAAGAATAAGATGTGGAAGGCCAGCAATGAAGGAACTCAGAAAGCATCTCAACTATAATGATATTTCACTGAATAACAGCACTGAATAACAAGGTCCTCCATTCCTTAGTACTTCTGATTTCTATGTATGGTTGTGACAGCTGGACAGTGAAAAAGGTGGACAGAAAGAAAATGAACTGTCATGAAGTGCAGTCTTGGAGCAGAGTTCTGAAGATACCATGGACTGTGGAGAAAGGAAATAAATGGGTCAGAGAGGAAATTAGTCTTGAACTCTCCCTAGAGACCAAGATGGCTAAACTGAGGATGTCAGACTTCAGACATACCCCACAATGATATGACTCATTTGAGAAGATGAAAATGCTCAGGGAAGCTGAATAAATTAGATAAAGAAAGGACTGCATTACAGGTGGATGAACTTAGTCAAGTAATTTGGTACATAAATCTGTATTGGAAAGTATTATTGATGTTAATGAAATTAGAATGGAAGGGAATGCAGAGCTAGATTGCTTCATAAAAATCAACCATTGAAACACTGCTCTCACTTTAACATCTAAAATTTCTTTAAAATTAAATTTGGTTCAGCAGAAAGTAATGTTTTCAGGGGAACTGGACATCATTTCGGTGATTTCGAAAGAAATCTAGACTACTTCCACAAAACTGTGATACAATAAAGGTCGTGGTCCCCTATTTTATTATGATTTGGATGTGGTCAGTGGTTATCCCTTGTCAGTTGGTAATATTACACTCTATCAATTTTGTCTGAAAATAATCTGGGATATTCGTAGTTCTTTGTAGGATATTTGTGGTTTTTTTTACATTATCTCTCACTGGCATGGGATTTAACAAATGGTTGGCGTGCTTGGATCCCATGTGCTCTTAGTTGTGCTCTAAAATTTGGAAAGCAGACATTCATCTGTTGTTCATTGGTCAGAAGGTCTTACTCCTTCAAGAAACAAATAAATATAATAATAGGGAGAGAGGTTCAATTAAGAAAAGAAAATTGTTTAACCCTCAACTTAAGGACAATAGACTTAAATAAGAATGAAATTTATGTAGCTGCTCATGCTGTGCTTGCTTTAGGGTGGAAAAAGAAATCAATGTGGAATGAGTTTTACTTGATAAAATATATAAAAGTTATATTATTTGATTTTCTTAGGAAGAGAAGGTTAAAGTATAGTGGATATTGTTGTACAGAATCATGGAGGGATAGCTGGAAAATAATGATTGAGAAAGTAAAAGAAAAATCGGGGTATGAAGATGTGATAAATTTGATTAAGATTATATTCCATATCTCTGAAAAAGCTTACTGGTATAAATGGAAACAAATGGGTCTGGGTCTTCTGTTAGCCGTTTAGAGGGTGGAGGAGGATAGGTTTGATAGGTTGAATAATGCATTGTTATGAAAAAAAAATTGCCTTGTAATAATATTGTAATATAGTATATATTAATGTATATTAAGAATATGACTAATAATAAAAGGGAAAAAGTAAAAAAAGATGATGATGATCTTACTTCTTCAGCTACTCCTCAGTGTACATTCTTGAGTCATTAACTTAAAATGACTAGAAAATGTAGGCATACACACACAGTTGCAGTGGGATTGGCTAGAGCAGAATTCTGCTCTTTCCCACTTTCAACTTTATTGCATTGTTTACTGCAGATGTGCTGCTGAAGCCTAACACTGAAAACCTATGTTTCTTCAGTCCACCATCCTTCCAGTCCAATGCTGCTATAAAAGTCCAGCTCAGATAGAGAATGAGGAGTTGCCTGAGCTATCCCAGTGGGTTTCCATGGCTGAGGAGGATTCCAGCTCTGGTCCCCAGAATATTGCTTTGCAAATAAGGAAGCAGTTTCAGCACCCACAAATCCCACCCCCAGTGCCATGTCCCTCTTATTGCTGCTGCAGTTTGGTGGCTAGCAACAGGGCTTTGTGGACCCCCTGTGAGGTCTTTGTGGATCCCCAGGAGTCCCCAGACCCCAGGTTAAGAACCACTGCCCTAAAAGCACCAGATTTATGTAAAGTTGAAGGTTTTCATGTCCGGAATCCATGGGTGGTTGTGGGTTTTTCAGGCTGAGGCTGTGTTCTACTAGTATTTGCTCCTGACTGTTTTGCATATCCCCTGACTAAGAATGCAACCCTGGGGGCTAGTCCACTCAACAATGGGCTATCTCACAGGCTAGCTGCATCACTAATGCATCACAAATGCAAGTCTCCCCCACCCAGGGATCACACAAGTATATATACTTCATTCCACCTCCATGTCTCCAGATCCTCTGAAGATGCCCAGATGCAGGCAAAACATCAGGAGCAAATACTACCAGAACACAGCCTCATAGCCTGAAAAACCCACAACAACGCAAGCACCAGACTGCAGTTGGTCTTGGAAGCTAAGCAGGGTCAGCCCTGTTTAGTACTTGGATGGGAGACCGCATGCAAATACCACATGCTGTGGGCCATATTTTAGAGGCAGGAACTGGCAGAACCACCTTTTGGGTACTCCTTGCCTAAGAAATCCCGTGAAATTAATGGGATCGCCATAGATCAGCAGGCAACTTGCAAGCACAGTACTTACACAAGAAAGATTTCAAACATGGGAAACCAGATCATTTTCTTTTTTTTTCTGTAGTGTTTTTATTAAAGTTTAGTTACCAAACAAAAAAGGAACAAGTGGGTCACATCATCTTTACATGTATCCCACCTCCCGCACTTCCGCTTATATTTCTCCAGTTGAACCTACATTATTTCTGTTTACACAAAAGAAGAGCAATTACATTTCTATTATCAATAAAAACAATTACCCTTTATCTTGTTTCCATATATCTATATCTTATAAATCTGTCTTTACCCCGTCCAATAGTCCTTCCCATTCCCTTTCAAAATTCTGTACTGGTTTATTTTTCAAAGAGGATGTTAATTTTTCTGTTTCTACCATCTCTAAAACTTTCAACTTCCACTCTTCTAGATATATATCTTTATTTTCTTTCCAATGCTGTGCATACAACAACCTCGCTGCTGAAACCAGGTCATTTTCAAAGTGCCTTTGAAAAGGACTTAAGAAGAATGTGTGCTCCAGCCACAGTTAAATTAATTAACGTTGTAGATGATTTGCCAAAACACACCCACCAGAGTTCAGCCCTGTAGACGGGGGAAAGGGCCAGGTTTTGATTCTGAAGTAACTGTAGTAGTAGTGAAAAACAAAGAATTATTGGGGTACTTTAGGCCCTGAGTTACGTTGCTGACTGAAAATTTAATTCCTGTCTCAGGCCATTTCCGCACTAGCCTGTTATAGCACGATGATTCCACTTTCAACATCCTCTGGAATCCTGGGGTTTGCAGTTTCGGGAGGGGCCGGCTGGCAAACCCCAGGATTCCAGAGGATGTTGAAAGTGGAATCATTGCGCTATAACAGGCTAGTGCGGAAACGGCCCCAGACTTAATACCTCACCAAATAATTAACATTAAAGGAGTTGGAGAAAGTCCAAGTGCGATACTCCTGATGGAGGTAAAGATTAATTGGAGTAGGAAAGAAGGAATCTATGAAGTGGGTATAAAGTCTGACCAGACTTATTCTGTGACATTATGTAGAAATATTGTGTGATATAATGCAAAGATATTTTATGACTAGAGGACAAAAAAGTAGATCTGCTGCAGCAAATTTGGATGATCAGATTGATTCTGACAATGTATCTGCTAGATAATTTACATGTATGTGTAAAAGTGTGGCAGGAATCCAGATTAAATGCAGCAGTTACAGGAGCAGATTGGGCTAAAATCTCATATAGGGAAAAGGAGTTTAAAACACTAAATTTGTTATTGTTGTATGCCTTAGAGTAGTTTATGACTTATGGTGACAGTAAAGCAAATTTACCACTGGGGTTTCTTACCAAGATTTGCTCTGTTTTCCTTTGCTTTCCTTTGTGGCTGAGAGAATGTGACTTGCCCTGTGGGTTTCTAGGGCCAAGCAGGAATATGAATCCCGGTCTACAGAGTTGTAGTCTAAACCACTGCATCACCAAAATGAGCAAACAAGCAAACAAATAAAAAACCCAAAAAAACTCATAGTTATTTTAACTTTTTGCAAAGGGATGGAGGGAATCATTACCTGTAGATGATACAAAAGTGTGTGTGGGGGGGGTAGCTACAACACTGGAAGACAGGAACAGAAGTCAAAAGGACCTTGATAAACTAGAAAACTAGGCTGAAATTAATAAAATGAAATCCAGCAGTGTTGAGTAGTAGCCCTCCATATTTCAGTTATGGGACATGTAGTAGGAGTTAATTAGCAGCTTGCTTGTAACAAGGTATGAGAACCAGAGACCATTAGATAAACAAAGCTAGGAATGTAGTGATAAGTGCTGCCAGGCTGAAACCAGAACTCCAAGGTCAATTGTGGGCGGGATGAGAAACTCTTTGCCTTTTATGTTTTGAATTTTGCTAAGTGCCTCCAGTTCACTCACTGAAGTCCTGTACTATGTATCACGCTCCTAATAAATAGTGTATTTGCACTGTTATATTTGTGTGTGTGAATCCAGTGCCTGACAAGCAGAGCATAATGCAAAATTCTACATTTAGGCCACAAAACTAAAGGAGCAGGGGTGTAGTGGTTTGACTGTTGACCTATGACCTTGAGATGAGGGTTCGATTCACTACTCAGCCATGGAAATGAGTTGGGTGATATTGGTGCAGCACAAAGTTTCAGTCCAGAAAACCCCATAGAATCATAGAAATGTAGAGTTAGAAGAGACCATAGGGGCCATCCAGTCCAACCCCCTGCCATGCAGGAACACCCTCAAAGTGCTCCCGACAGATGGCCATCCAGCCTCTGCTTAAAAACCTCCAAGGAAGGAGGCTCCACCATACTCCATTGAGGCAGCAGCAGGTTCCACTGCCAGACAGCCCTGACTGTCAGGAAGTTCTTCCTGAGGTTCAGGTGGAATCCCCTTTCCTGCAGCTTGAATCCATTGCTCCTTGTCCTGGTCTCTGGAGCAGCAGAAAACAAGCCCACTCCCTCCTCTACATGGCATCCCTTCAAATATTTAAACATGGCTATCATGTCCCCTCTTAACCTTCTCTTCTGCAAATTAAACATACCCAGCTCTCTAAGTCTATCCTCATAGGGCATGACTTCCAGGCCTCTCACCATTTTGGTCGCCCTCCTCTGGACTTGCTCCAGCTTGTCAATATCCTTCTTGAATTGGGGTGCCCAGAACTGGACACAGTATTCAAGATGGGGTCTAACCAAAGCAGAGTAGAGTGGTACCAGTACCTCCCTCGATCTAGACACCATACTCCTATTGATGCAGCTGAGAATTGCATTGGCTTTCTTGGCTGCCGCATCACGTTGCTGACTCATGTTCAGCTTGTGGTCTATGAAGACTCCTAGATCCCTTTCACACGTACTGCTATCCAGCCTCGTGTCCCCCATCCTATATTTCTGTATTCCATTCTTTCTACCTAAGTGTAGGACCTTACACTTCTCTCTGTTGAATTTCATTTTGTTCGCCTTGGCCCAGCTCTCCAATCTGTCCAGGTCATTTTGAACTTTGATCCTGTCCTCTGGCATATTAGCAACTCCTCCCAATTTGGTGTCATCTGCAAATTTGATGAGTATAATAGGTTCACTTTAGGATCACCATAAATCTGAAACAACTTGAAGGCACACAGCAGCCACAACAGAATGGCGCTACATGTGAAAAAGTCTTTAGTATTATTGTTGATCATAAATTGAACATGAGCCAGCTGTGTGATGCTGCAGCAAGGAAGGCAAATGCTACCTTAGCCTGCATGAACAGAAACCTATTTTCCAAGCTGGGGGAAGTAATAGTCCCCTTATATTTTGCACTGGTCAGACCTCGTTTGGAGTATTCTGTTCTGTGTGCCTTGTTTTAAGAAAGATAGAGACAAGTTGGGAGTGATTTCAGAGAACGGCAACGAGGATGATAAGAGGTATGGAGAAATAAAGATAGGAGGGAAGACTGCAGCTGAGATCCTGAATTGAACAGGGCCCACAGGGCTCCTTCCAACTCTATGATGACATGATTCAGAGGAAGGAAAAGGCAAAACCCTCTGAAAATGTCATGCTGAGAAAACTCCAGGATATGGCCATCTCAGGTTTCTGCACGAGGCTGTTATAGTGCTATGATTCCACTTTCAACATCCTATGGAATCCATAGGATGTTGAAAGTGGAATCATAGCGCTATAACAGGCTCGTGCGGAAATGGCTAGGGTCACCATAACTCGGAAACGCCTGGAAGGCAGGCAGCAATAATGTACAAAGCCAATGAAGGCAGGTAGGGAGCTCGCAACCTATGCCTTCTGCAAGTAAAAAGAGACCCCCTTATCTGCAACCACTTTGCAGCAGGAGGAGGACGTCAACACCAAGGCTCCGCCCCCCGTGTCCCCTCCCCCGGAAACTGAACTTTCTCACGCTCTCCTCCCCCACCCCAGCAAAGCAATTAAAGAACTGGAGGCTATTGTGCGGCGCTGGTCTTGATAGCGGAGGACGTGCCTCTGGGTGAGTGAGGACTCTGAACTTTCGGGAGGAAAAGGGGGGAGACAGGAAGGTTCCAAAAGGCAAAAGAGGGGGGACGGACGGATTGTTTGCAGAGCAGGTGAGGAGGGAAAAGGCAGGAAAGCGAGCGAAGCAGGGGAGATAAATGGAGGGTGGTGTGTGTGTGTATGTTTACCCCATGTCAGGATGGGCTCGCTTCTGTGTGTGTTTTGTGTGTCCAACAGCAAGATTTTGGAACAAGGAAACCTAATGGGGGAATCAGGAAGGAGTTCACTGTATGGGGGAAACATAAGCAGATGGGCATTTAAAATATAAGATTGAAGACCAGCTAGCAAACCTCCTCAGAGGTTTTGCAAAGAGTTGCTAATGAGTGGGAAATAAATGTGGTGCTTGTTTTAACTATGTCTGTTTGTTTGTGTTGTTGTTGGGTGCCTTCAAGTCTTGTGGTGTCCCTATCACGGGTTTTTCTTGGCAGATTTGTTGGGGGGGGCCTGCCAGGGCCTTTCTCTGAGGCTGAGAGAGTGTAACTTGCCAAAGGCCACTCCTTGGGCTTCAATATCTGAACCCTGGTCTCCAGTGTCCGATTCCAGCACTCAGACTACGAAACCGCACTGCCTCTGATTGTCATAGTTCCCTTGAATCAAATCCTGGGAATTGTAGTTTGTTGAAGGATTAGAATTATCCTTAGGTAGACTCTAGACTTAGAGAGCCAACATGGTTTAGTGGTTTGACTGTTGGACCGGAACTGTAGGAGACGTGGGCCTGAATCTCTTTTCAGCCACAGAAACCCACTGGGTGGGCTTGGGCAAGTCACGCTCTCTCAGCCTCAGAGGGGAGACCCTGGCAAACTTCCTCTGAATAAATTTTGCCAATAAAGCTATAAAATCAGAGTTGCTATAAGCCAGAGTCAGCTTGAAAGCACATGGCAACAACAACAGTTGTGAAGTGAACAAAATGTGGCCAGGGTGTATGCTATGAAAGGCCTCCCTGTGGATAAGACAGTCCAAGGGAGCATCAAATTGTTCAACCACATTCCCTACAGCAGTGGTGGGGAAAATATGGTTGTGGGCCACATGTGGCCGCAGGGCTGTTTTTGTGGCCCTTGGGCTTTCCGAAGAAACCTTGGCAAGAAAACCCCATGATACTTTTGCCGTAGAGTAGCCATAAGTCAGAGTCAACTTAAAGGCCCGTAATTTGAGAGACAGTGTAGTGTGGTGGTCCAAGCATTGGACTAGACTCTGGGAGTCTAGGGCCATTTCCGCACTAGATTGTTACAGCGCTATGATTCCATTTGCAACATCCTATGGAATCCTGAGGTTTGCAGTTTCGGGAGGGGCCATAGGATGTTGCAAGTGGAATAATAGCACTATAACAGTCTAGTGTGGAAATGGCCTAGAAATCATCAGGACAAGTCACACAGGCTCTCAGCCTTAGAGAAAGGCAAAGGCAAACCTCCACAAAATAACTTTTGCCAAGAAAACCTGTAATAAAATTGTCGTTGAGTCAGAGTCAATTTGAGGGCACATAACAAAAGACATTAGAGCTGGAAATGTTTTCATGTCCTTCACCAATCTAGGTGAGCCAGGATTTTGGATGAGAAAGCCACAGTTAATTGATTACTTTTTGCCATGGGGCAATAGTAGTGGTCACTCCCCTTGAGCTCTGTAGAATACGCAAGTCAGTAAGATACTGACTGGATCCCATTGTCCAATGAATCTTGTGGTTGGACAAAGAATTGGGTCTCCTGATTCTAATCCTACAATACAAGGCATCAAGTTGTGGCAACAGTTGAGTTTGTGGTGGACTGTGCTAAAGGCTGAGGGAGAAGGAGATAGTTTCCTTCAGGATCAGGGAAGACGTTTTGCTGTCCAAAATGAAGAACTGAACAGACAGTCCTTCCATCTTGGTCAAAGATGGTGTCTGGTACCATCATAAAAACAGCAAGCTAATTCAAGAGTTGGAGGACAGCATGAGTGCCACATGGCTCTCTGCTCTGACACCTCGATGCCACCTCTCACAATCTGCTGTTTAATACAATTGGCCCTCCATATTTGCAGGTCTGGCTTTCACAGATTTGATTATTTTTGAATTTCTCCAGTCCCTGCTCCCCCAATCTCAGGCACTTCTTTTCCAGGGGGACCTTCCTTCAATCAGGCCATGCAGCCATTTGAAAACCCTCTTCTGAGAAGTGTGATGAAAAGGCGAGGACTTTTTTCTGTGTGTGGTGGACATATAAGATAGCAAAAAAATTTTTGGAAGGGGGTACATGACGAAATTCAAAGAATTTGTAAGCTGAATTTTGAAATGAAACCAGAGCTTTATTTGTTAAATATGCTAGGGCAAAAAAAGGGAAATAAAAAGTCATCAGAACATATTATTATATCTATTTTTTTTATTTATTTTTTTATTTTATTATAAAGAAAAAAAATTGAACAAAAAAGTAAAACACCATGTGATATCTAATAACTGCGGCAAGATTGACATATGCGCAACATTGGAAAGCAAAGAAACATATTGGTATAGATGAATGTAAGTTCAAAGTTCTGGATATGATAGAGATGGAAAAATTATAATTTTCTTTGAAGAATAAATCTATCCAGAACTTTGAGAAAAAATGGAAAGGAGTAGTGGATTAGGTAGGATATAAATGTATAAGAAATCAAAGAAGAGATAATGTAACTGTTCTTCTCTCTATAAGATGGAAATTATGTTTGTAATGGAATGGAAATAAGGAATTTCAGTTGGAAGATTTAAGCATGGAAATGTGACGGAGGGTTATTTTCAAGACAAAATTTCAATAAAAATTATATATATACATATACATATACATATACATATACATAAAAGAAAACCCTCTTCTGATCTTTCTTCTCCTCCACCAGCTGCTGCTTGGCTAGCAAAGCATGCCTCACAGCCCAATTTCTCAGCAGTACAATCCTCTCCCGAAGCCCACCCACCCAAGTAAGGAAATGGGTGAGAGAGAAATAGTATAGGACCACCATGCCAACCCCTCTCCCTTTCTCTCTTCTTCCCCTGACCTGCTTTGGACTCCGGGTGCCTGCTTTTCCCAACATACCTTGGCCATCTTCCTGCAGAGATATACACACATGCATTTTTTAAATATAATTTTTATTGAAGTTTTGAATACAGAATAAAAAAATCCCCCCCCGCTTCCAAGCATCTTTTTTCTAGTTCTGAGTTTACATTCCATACATACATTGTTTCTATTTAACGAACAATACACTTTACTTTTACCATTGTTACATTACAACTTATACTTTATCTTTTACAACATTAGTTTACCTTATCCACCTTTTCAGCAATCTTTCTGTATTTCTTCCCTTTCTTATTCTTTTATCCAATTCATCACTTTTTGCCGTTCTCTTTCAAAGCCCTGGATTGGCTTATTTTTAAGTGAAAAAGTTAACTTTTCTATCGCTACCATATCCACACACACATTTTGATATTTGCAATTTTTCCACTTTTGTGAGGGACCTGAGCCCCAAGCCCTAGGACTGTCTGTTTTTAATGGCCGGCTCTGCTGAGGCTACGGGCATTACTAATGACTAAGGTGAAATTTAAACCGGTTATGCACATTCTCATAACCGCCAGTATGTTTTGCCTTTTTTTAGGACTCTGGTAAGGAGAGTGGTCTGTGGAGACCAGCCGAAGAATTGCCGGGATGAAAATGGAGGAACAAGACCCAGCAAGCACCATTGTGAAGGATGCGTTTGAGGGACTGGGAGGAGCTCCTTATGTTCTCCAAGCCACACTGGAAAAACAGATTAAGAAGGAAAAAGATGAGGGCCAGTTTCAGAAGTGGGATAACCAGTGGCAGGAGTTCCTGACATCAGCTGAGTTGCCTCACTTGGGGTGGGCGACCCCACAGTTGTTGGAGGAGCCCACCCCGTGGGATGATACTAAGGCCTTTCTGGCCTCCTTTGAGCAAGTGGCCAAAGCCTGCCAGTGGCCCAAAGAAGATTGGGCCGCCCACCTCCTGCCAGCCCTCCACGGAGAAGCCGAGCAGGCCTTTCACAGGCTTGAAGGCCGAGACAGAGAGGATTATGGGAAAGTAAAGGCGGCCATCTTGTGGCAAGACGCCCTGAGGAGGGAGAAGCAGCGTCAACACTTCCGGCGTTTCTGCTACCAGGAGGTGGAGGGGCCACGAGGGGCTTACAGCCGACTCTGGGAACTTTGCCACGGGTGGCTAAGAGTTGAAAAGCATACCAAGGAGCAGATTTTGGAGCTGTTGGTCTTGGAGCAGCTCCTGACCATTTTGCCTCGGGAAATGCAGAGCTGGGTCCGGGAACACGGCCCAGAGACCTGCGCCCAGGCTGTGGCCCTGGCTGAGGATTTCCTTCTGAAGCAGGAAGAGGCTGAAAGAGAGGACAAACAGGTGAAGAGATTGGCTGGTTTTGATTTAATTTGATTCGTATTTCACCTTTAACCCTGGGCAGCTATCAACCCTACATAAAATATGAAGAAATAAAAGTACATAACTGCCATATGTAATCCCAAAATGACATGTGATTAAAATAACCCCAATGACCCATGCTCCAAGTTGGCATGGGTATTCCATTCCCCAGTGGTAGGATAAAGTGGCTGCCCCACTGTCACTTGTACCTATGATTTTGGGGGGCTATGAATGAGAAGGTTAAGAGGGGACATGATAGCCATGTTTAAATATTTGAAGGGATGTCATGTTGAGGAGGGAGAGGGCTTGTTTTCTGCTGCTCCAGAGACCAGGACAAGGAGCAATGGATTCAAGCTGCAGGAAAGGAGATTCCACTTGAACTTCCTGACGGTCAGGGCTGTCCGGCAGTGGAATCTGCTGCCTCAGAGTGTGGTGGAGTCTCCTTCTTTGGAGGTTTTTAAGCAGAGGCTGGATGGTCATCTGTTGGGAATGCTTTGATGGGTGTTCCTGCATAGCAGGGGATTGGACTCGATGGCCCCTGTGGTCTCTTCCAACTCTGTAGTCTCTTCCAATGATTCTATGATTCTGTGAATAAAAACCATAAGAACCATGAAAAACATGGATAGGAAGCTTGTTCATACTCTGAAAATCTGCAAAAATAAATCCTTTTAAATTCACACCTGGATGGAAATGGCACAGTATGACAAATCCCCTTGCCTGATTAGCTGCACAGTTCTAGCCCTGGGTTCTTGTCTCTCACCTTGTCCTTTTCCCCTCTTAATCCATTCCTGGATTGGTAGTTGGGCCTCAAGGTGACCCCCTATTGTGGAGCACTGGGTGTGCTGTTTTGTGGGCTTGTTGTGGCAGAGGTGTATCTAAGGTGGGACAAATAGGACACGTGCCCTGGTGCGCCAATGCCGGGAGGGTGCAAAAAACCCAAAGATTTAGCAGAGGAGGAGGATGAAGTGGCCCCAGAGGTGGGGGCACAATTTCCATACTGGGCCTACGTGCTGTTTACACTAGACACACCTCTGTGCTATTGTAAGCATGACCTGACTTTTTATCAGGCTCAGTAAAGACAGTCGAAGAGAGTTTAAACAATAAGAAGTTGAAGTTTGTTAGGACACAGAAAATAACATCAACTTCGCAATCATTCTTAGCCCCCCCAAATCATAGTCAGTTTTTCCCTCTGACTCTCCTGTCTCTATTCCATCTTTCCGTTATCTCTATGCCATCTTTTCCCCATCTGCCTCTGACTGAGACAAACCTCAGTTTTTGTAACATTTCCTCCTCACAGGCCTTCCTTCACAGTAATTCCTGAGCTGTAATTGGCTGCCTTCAGCCAGGCTTGCCCAGCGTCTTCCTTCACTCATGGGGAACAGCTGATTCTCTTGTCTCGTGGTTTGGAAGGAAGTGTCTCTCCAAAGCGCTGAGTCCTATTGCACAAATAGGTCCAGTACCTTTAATAGTTCTTTTAAGGATTGGATTAACTTTACCTTAAAAGGCTAAGTTTAGCTTAATAGGCTAAAATGTTTCAGTATGGAGCCTGGTCTTCCTCAGCAGGCTATGCAAAGAATACAAAGGACAAGACATAATTGTAAAATCAGTTTAATGCTTATACAATAGCCCCTCTACTTTTGCATGGGTTTGGGGTTTAGAACCCTAATGAAAGTGGAAAAAAATGTGAATAACTTCCCCCCCATGCTCCCCTTCCCATTCACTTCCAGGGTTCCTCCCTAGTCCTCTTGTGTTTTGCCTTGGTGCAAACACGTGCTGGGGTGAAATGCACAGGAATGGGAGAGGAGAGCTCCGGATGGGAAAGGGAAGGTTCACACAAGCCTTCCCCCACATCCCCTAGTGTTTCGCCTTGGCATGAGTTCTTGATGCCAGGGCAAAATGCATGGGATTGGGAGGGGGAGTTCCGGAGAGGAAAAGGAAGACTTGTGTGAGCCTTCAGTGTTTTGCCTTGGCGCAAGTTCTCCACACTGGGGCAAAATGCATCGGAATAGGGGGAGGAGAAGTGAGGGGAAGGCACAAATGCTTATAAATAATCAAATTTGTGAAGGTCAAGCTTGTGAATGTGAAGGGAAGACTGTACAATAACCTCTTCATACCAACTTACTGTCTTAGGGCAAAAGTCTGCAGAAAAGTTTGACCAAAGTTTCAATATCATTTATTCACAAACTTAAAATGTGTGAATGTTGTTCTTTGTATTCTGTGCATAGCTATCTATATAAAATATTAACAATATCTAAAATATTTAAAATATCTATGTGTCAGGCTATTTAGTTATAAACATTTTTCAATCTATTGAAATGTCTTCCCCTTTTTTCTAGTGGGTTTTATTGGATGCTCTGAAGTTTTGTTTTGTTTTGTAGCCTTTGAATGGATTTAATCTCCATGAATTTTTCTAATCTCCTTTTAAAGTATCCAAATTGGCAGCCGTCTTGTACCAGTGAGTTCCATGGTCTAACTATGTGCTGAGTGAATCTTTCAGTTCAATTTCAGAGGATGATGCCACCGAGTGTAGTAAAGAAATTTTTCTCCCTATCCACTTTCTGCACTCCAGACATCATTTCATACAACCTGATTGTAGCCATTCATTGGCCATAATTTCTTCCAGCCTCCAGCCCAAATATAACACATTGCTCTGGTCTATCCTTGGTATTACCAAAGCACAGCAAACTAGGTTTGTCAACCACTGACTGTTTCATCTTTGCCTGTGGGGACAAATAATTATGATAGTTTTCTCCCCACTGTGGGAGAAAATGAATATTTCTGTGCAGTATTCTCTGTATTCAAATGTCCCAAAGTGTTCCAGAGGAGTTCTTATTGATAGAAAAACAAATTTTTGGGCAAAAACATGTTTTTTGTTCAGAAAAAGGTTTTCTGCATAGACCAGTGGTTCTTAACTTTTTCTTTACTGGGGATTCCCTGCAAATATAATCTGTTGTCAGGGTCCCCCAAGGCTTAACTCAAGATTTAAATACTTAATTTTAGATTTAAATTTCAAATATCTATTCATTTGTTAAAGCTTTCCAGAGACTAGAATTTAAATCCTACTAGGTGTCCTCAGGCACATCACATTCTCCCAGCCTCAGAGGAAGGCAAACCCCCTTTGAATAAATCTTGCCAAGAAAAACCTGTGATAGATCCACTTTCAGGTTGCCATAATTCAGGAGTGACTTGAAGGCGCGTAGCAAGAAAATGCTGCTGATGGGGAGGTTCTTTCTAGCCATCATGTCTCTCACCTTTGAAAATTGACTTATGGCGACCCTAAGGCAAACCTATCTGGGCTGGGGGGTTGACAAGATTTATTGCCTTTGCCTTTCTCTGATGCTGAGAGAATGTGACTTGACTGAAGTCACTGAATGGGTTTCCATGGCCAAGCGGAGATCCAAACCCTGGTTTCCAGAGACATAGTTTGGGTGAGTACACATGCCTGTCATTGTGTTCCTTTCATCAGGGGTGTAGTAGCGGGGTGTGTGTGTGTGCATGCCCAAACTGCTCCCTCGTTTGCAAACAAGGGAACAGTTTCAGCATGTGCAACCCTCCCCCCGCTGCCACATCCCTGTTGCTGCTGCCGCTAGTATCTAGCAGCAGGGCTTTGTAGACCCCCTGTGAGGGCTCTGTGGACATCCAGGGGTTCCCAGACGCCAGGTTAAGAACCACTGGCATTTTGTTTTGTTTTGTTTTTTTGCACAGAAAACAGATTGTTGTTTTTTTACAGGAATTATTTTCTGCTTAAAAAACCCCACAGCTTTTAATACAAAAACATCATACTTTTCTATACAGAATAATTTCCCCACCAAACTTCAAGATGCTCAAAAGCTGAGAGAAAACTAAGCAAGTTTTTCTCTGGTCTATTTTTTTTCCCCCTGATGGGACTTCTCAATTGCTAGGAACTAAATTTTTTGACCTGAGAGCTAGTAATAACAAATGTTCTTTTCATTCTTACAGCAAACCATAGCAAGGTCATTTCCTCTTTAGCCATGGTTTCTGAATCAAATTTGCAGAAAGGCCACTTGACTATCCCATAGTCCAGGACTTCATCTGAATGCAGAACTAGGCTACAGATTTTCTCTCTAAGGGGGTGTGCATCTTGATCTGAAAGAGGTTCCAGAGCTTCAGAATGTTACATTTTTTAACTCCCGGACCATGGAAGGATATTGGCAGTTGTAGTCTAGTGGAATAAGTTGAGTCTCCCTTTTCAGAAAGTAATCATTCCTGTCATTTCAGGTCTTGACACCATTTGTGGAAGTGGCTGTGAGTTTCTCTGGGAGCCCATCTGAACTCCGACCACGGCAGCTATTCAGGGAAACCAAGCCAGGAGGTGATGTTGTACATTTAGGTAAGTACTGCCCCTTGCACCTAAGTTTTTCAGTGCACTGAAACTCCTATATGACTGTAAAGTCAAAGGCTTTCACGGCTGGAATCCATAGGTTGTTGTGGGGTTTCCAGGCTTTGAGGCTGTGTTCTCTTAGTAGAACGGTATGTATGACTGTCCTTGGAAGTTCAAAGGAACTAGGTGTATTTGGCCCAAAAGTCTTCAAACAGAGACTGGACAGCTATATAGTGTGGAATTCCTATATTGAGTATTTTGAGGGTGGTAAGATGTAAATAGTAAGATAAAATGAGGGGCTTAGAAGAATTGTAGACAGTCCTTCTTCGAGGAAAGATGCTGTTAACTAGTCCTGATCTCAGGGCTTTGTTCTCCAGTCTTCAAGGCAAGAAGGAGAATCTCAGAGTGAGAGCAGTGCCTTCAAAAGAATGTGTATGTGTGTGTGTGTCTCTGTGTGCGTGCATGTGTGTGTGATTTGTTAGTATTTTTTTAAATTGAATAGTGCATTCTGTGCAGTTGTGGTTGATGATAAAGCTATGCTGCTTAATGATATCACCAGGGCCACTCCTCTGACATCACCAGAAATCATTCCTACATCTCAGGTTTTGGCCTAGCAACCCTTACTACTACTACCACTACCGTCACCAAATATTGTTACTGTTCTTCTTATTGTCAACCTGGATCACATTTGTTTTTTCTTCATTTGAATAGATTACACACAAATAGGTGAATGTGAAGAAAATAAGTATCAGCCTAAGAGCCCTGAGCAAGTGGAACCATCTAGCAGAAGGACTGGAGAGATCTTTCCCCAGGTTCATTTACAAGGGGGAACCTTTGAAGATGAACATGGATCACTGTGGCAACTCAGAGACCATTGTTCTAGGACTACAGGGGATAGATCAATCTCCTTCTTGTCTGAGAAGGAGGCCTTCAGTGAAACCCTTGAGTGGCAGAAGCCAAATTTACTTGGTGGGTCTGAGGGGGGTTTCAAACAGGCTTCCAGTTTTCATATATGTCAAAAAGCTGACATCCAGGAGGGTTCATACCAGTGTTCGGAATGTGGAAAAATTCTAAGTCGCAAGGATCACCTCAAGAGACACCAGCAAATTCACATGAGGAAAAAGAAACAACATCAGTGTTCATATTGTGCAAAGTGTTTTCAGCAGAAGTCAGACCTTATTTTTCATGAGAGAATCCACACAGGAGAGAAACCACATAACTGCTCTGCTTGTGGGAAAAATTTCAGAAGTACTTGTCAGCTGATTGTTCATGAAAGAATCCACACCAGGGAGAAACCTTACAAGTGCTCTGCTTGTGGCAAAACCTTCAGCCAGAACGCAAACCTCACTGTCCATCTGAGAACACACACTGGGGAAAAGCCTTACAAATGTTCTGTCTGTGAGAAGACCTTCATTCAAAAATCCCACCTTATGAAACATGAGAAAATCCACACCAGGAAGAAGACCTGCAACTGTTTTGTGTGGAAAGAACTTCCACTGGAATGAGCTTCTCCCGGTAACATGTGGCCAAATTATGCAACTCTTCTGCTAGAAGAAGGAGCTTTGCTTCTAATGTGTAGCTTGGTCTCATTAAAGAATCTATGCTAGGAGAAATGTTGTATAAATAAGATATTTTGAGCTCTGTAATTTTCTCCATATCAAACATCAGAAGAGAAGAGAAGAAAATGAAAGGAATGGTGAGATGGTGAGAACAGGATCAGTTCACACCAGGCCTTATATATTGCCATGGGCAGTGTACAGGAGGGAAAGGCCATAGCCTAGTGGAAGAGCCCATGCATCAAAGGTTGCAGGTTCAAGGCCCAGCATCTCCAGTCAAGGGTGCAGAAATACCCAATCTGAAACTCTGTAGGCCTGTCTGAAACTCAGTGGAGTGTTGATAATACCAAGAAAAATAAATTAATGATCTACTTTCATATAAGGCAGTTTGCAATATTCCATTGCTCCCTCTGTATGTTTCATGTTTGTTGTCCTGGGCAAAAAACAAACAAAACAACCTATAAAATGATCCAGGAGGAGGAACATTTTGAATTTGATGAAATCTGGAAATAGTGTCTCATATTTAAGTACAGTCTCTGCAGGAATGATCAAGTTCCCTCTGTCTTTTCCTTCTGATACAAGAGGATAATTTAGGATAGTTTCCCATGTTTAAAAATTGTAATAGACTAGCATATTTACCTGGCATTGCCCAGGATTTTATTTTCTCATAGGTAATACTTGTTAGAAACACCTTAGGAATTACCTTACTTTACCTTAGGAACTGGATGCAGTTGAAATACACAGATTCGAGATCCTGTGTCTCTGATTTCCCAAACTGTGTCATCCAGTATGTGAAATTTTGCCCATATTCACCAATCCAATCTGTATTCAGAGTTGTTAACATACAGAGGTTTGGTTTCTGAGGGAATACACTGCCCTCCTTCTTGCTGCTAGGCCTCATCTCTATACCAACCGGCCAGGCCCAAGAGCTCTCTGGCTGAGAATTCTAAAGGCCCCTCTCTAAACTGCAAACTCCAGGATTTGGTAGAATCTTCACAGGCAGCCAATCATATTAGGTCTTCTCACCTGACATAGCCAATCATATGAGGTCTTCGCCTGCCTGACACAGACAAACTCACAGACTTTGACTTTTATGTATTAGGTAAACAATGGGCTAAAATGATCAACCAAGGAGACAGAGTCAGCATTTTAAAACACCAAGCATAAAAACATCTTCTGACCTGGTATGAACAAGCGAAAGCTTGCTGACATAAAATGGACCTCAGCAACAGCCGTTGGAAAACTGCAAAGGAGGCCACTGTTGCCCTTATGCCTGGCTAGTGGGCAACTGGTTGACAGAATACTGAACCAGGCCAGCTTTTGCTCTGAGCCAGCAGGGCTCTTTATCCCTAACTGCACTTCACCTGACAAGTTATTCCAGAATCTGGGTGCAGGTACTAATTAATAAATCAATTTATTGAATTAGCCTGCTGATAATTTCAAACAGTTACAACTTAGAAAATAATAACAGTTACGTATAAATGCTACAACAGAGTTAAAATAAAAATATTGCCATGTCACATGTTTTATTCAGAATAAAAGAAAAAGCACAAATTAAAAACACAAACCTATCTGATTATCTTTACATTACATTACAAAATATAAACTCATTAATAATTATTAATTCATTAATTATTAATAAGAATAATAATGAATAATTTTATTTGGTACCTACTTCTCCCCAAGGCTTGAGGCAGGGTACAGCATAGATACAACTAAAAACAAATCATGATTAAAATACACTAAAAAGCAAACTATTTAAAATACAAATATACCATAATTAAAAGTGTTATTAAAAGTACAAGTACAGTTAAAAGTACAATTAAAAGTATAATTAAAAATAGGCTGGGTAGGCCTGCTGGAAGAGGTAGATCTTTAGTACTGAATTCGGACAGCATATTTTGCTGTCAAATCTCTTCTGGCAGGTCATTCCCCAGTTAGAGATGGCCGACAAGAAGGTCCTCTAATAAGCGTACTAAGATTGTTTTCTTCTTGATTCAAAATGATTATAAATGGATAATAGTCATATTCATTTTAATTGAAATCTATACAAGTGTAAGTAACCTTATCACATATCAATATACCTTAAAACAGTTTGCTCTTCCATTAAATTTGCTTGTTACCAATATTTTTACTCTTATCCAAATGTGCATATTTATATTATAATCATCCACTGTATTGAATACATTTCCCACCTCCCTTGGTTGGATTTATTTTTTGAGGCTTAATGGTTCTTCTGTTGTCTTGCTGATGCCACTTGTGGTCTCTTCCAACTCTATGGTAGTTTCTGTACTGGGCTGTTATAGCACTATGATTCCACTTTCAACATTCTATGGAATCCTGGAGTTTGCTGTTTCGGGAGGGGCCATAGGATGTTGAAAGTGGAATCATAGTGCTATAACACTCTAGTGCGGAAATGGCCTATGATTCTATTGTTGGCGCCAAGTCAAGTGGGACTTGAACCCACTGAAAAAAATTGTTAGGATTTCCAGCTACACAGGTGGGACTTGAACCCAAAGTTGGCAGTCACCCAGGTGACACTGGTGGGGCTCTAACTCACAGTAAACGGTCACACTTGAATAAAAAAAAAAGTGGGAACAAACCCAAAATATTAGGATCACCCTAAGTAGTCTGTGTGATTGTGGGTGAGCTCTGAGCCAGCCTGGAAGGATTCCCAGCATTGGCCAAAGAGACTTCCCCTTTCCCATCAGTAAGAATGTAGTCAAACAATCTCTTACATGATGAACGAGGAGAAAAAGACGCTTTATTGAAGAAAGAGTTTTTTATAAGTTAGGGAACAATGATACATACAGTGCATGTGCAAGAATATTAAAATGACTTGCTTTCCCAGGACTAGAATTCTGATACATAGTTGATAATACAGTAGCTTCTGGTTAACGATCAGCAATGAACCCTGGATCACACATGCATTTGCTCAGCAGTGTAGTGTAGTGAAGTGTAGGAAATATTGTTACAGAGAGTGCTGGGAACCCAGGCATTGACTTTGCCAATTAATCTCAGCATAATTTTAAGTAGGACAAGGAGCTGACAACAGGAACAACCTTTTAAAGTTAACAATGGCCATTTCCGCACTACACTCTTATAGTGCGATGATTCCACTTTCAACATCCTATGGAATCCTGGGGTTTGCAGGCCGGCCCCTCCTGAAACTGCAAAGCCCAGGATTCCATAGGATGTTGAAAGTGGAATAATAGCGCTATAACAATCTAGTGCGGAAATGGCCTAAAACTCAAAATTGAGGACTTTAGTTAAGCACATACAAAGAGACAAAGTTCCTTTGGCTTAGACATTTAAGCAGACAATGCCCTCTGTGAATTCAACTGTCTAAGGCACTGAATCTCCTAACAGCCCTGCAGAGTAGACCAGGGAAAAAGATGGGAAGCACTGTCCATTTTGTCTGTACTCTCTTACTGCTAACACTATTATTCTAATGCTCCCTACAGCTTGAATATAACTAGGTAATGTGCCAAGTCCTCTATTACTTGGTCACCACATATACACTGCCCAACTGGGAGGGGAATGCCTGCAGGTATAGTTCCTGAGAAAGCCCTGTGTCCCCCTTGTGATCCCCAAAGTGAACTACTACACTGGGATGGAACACAGAGAAAACTGTCTTTCTGATCTAAGGTAATGGGCAAAATCATAGAATAGAATCATAGAGTTGGAAGAGACCCCAGGGGCCATCCAGTCCAACCCCCTGCCATGCAGGAACACCCATCAAAGTATTCCCAACAGATGGTCATCCAGCCTCTGCTTTAAAACCTCCAAAGAAGGAGACCCCACCACGCTCTGAGGCAGAACATTCCACAGAATTGGTCTCTAGACTGGGTGGGGACAACTATGGAAAGCTAGGGCTTGCATTACCCCCACCACTCCCATCAGGACATCTTGGGGGGCTGCATGTATCCTCCCCAGCACATGTTTTTGTTTTCTTTTGTTTTTTGATCTCCAAACACTCTAAGAGACATAGATCATTTTCACAGTGTTATTAGGCCTTCCTGGCCTCCTAAAGGGCATTTTTGGGTCATTTTGAGCCATTTTTGGTGTAAATTTTTGCAAAAGTTGTTTAAGCTTTGGGGAGGGGATCCAGATATCTTTTAAAAATGGTGGCAATGTGCCCACACACCCCTAGAGGTCATTTTGGGGAACCATGCAGCAGACCGTTGTTTTACCTGCAACAGATTAAAGTGGTTAGCCTTTTGGTTTTGTATATTTTTAAAAAGGAAGCAGTTGCCATCCTAAAATGTCTAATAAAAATATAGGGCACACACCAACCTTAGAAGGGGATTGGGCAAGATGACAAATCGTAGAATCTTAGATGACCACAAAGGCCATCGGGTCCAGCCACTTGCCATGGAGGAAGACACCATCAAAGCATTCCTGACAGATGGTCATCCAGCCTCCATTTAAAAACTTTATGGCCTTTCTTGTTGTGTGCCTTCAAGTTGTTTCCAACTTATAGAAACCCTAAGGCAACCCTCCCATGGGAGTTTCTTGGCAAGATTTGTTCAGAGGAAGTTTGCCTTTGCCTTCCTCTGAGGCTGGGAAAGTGTGACTTGCCCAGCGGGTTTCCCATGGCCAAGCAGGGATTCGAACCCTAGTCTGCAGGAGTTGTAATCCAAAATAAAACTACCACACCATTGTGGCTCCCTTGTGAAGGTCTAAAGTGCATTAAATATGCAAATCCAACAGTTGTCCTACCTAAGCTTGGCCCGTTAAAGTCAATGGGACTCAAATTAGCTGTTGTGAGAAAGCGACGTGCAATTCAATGGGTCTACTGTCAGTGGTTTTACAAGCCTGTGAACTGAATCCTGTGGGTGGCCCCAGCTGCAGCAAAACCATTGAGTCCATGGATGTCGCCTATATGTTGACTCAGTGCTCAACCATTGATTCAGTCCACCTTTTCTAGGTTCAATCACTGGATTCAGGCCTACATAGAATCATAGAAATGTAGAGTTGGAAGAGACTACAGGGGCCATCCAGTCGAACCCCCTGCCATGCAGGAACACCCTCATGACCATCCAGCCTCTGCTTAAAAACCTCCAAGGAAGGAGACTCCACTACACTCCGAGGCACCAGCGTATTCCACTGCCGGACAGCCCTGACTGTCAGGAAGTTCTTCCTGAGGTTCAGGTGGAATCTCCTTTCCTGCAGCTTGAATCCATTGCTCCTTGTCCTGGTCTCCGGAGCAGCACAAAACAAGCCCTCTCCTTCCTCTACGTGGCATCCCTTCAAATATTTAAACATGGCCATCATGTCCCCTCTTAACCTTCTCTTCTGCAGACTAAACATACCCAGCTCTCTAAGTCTTTCCTCATAGGGCATGGCTTCCAGGCCTCTCACCATTTTGGTCGCCCTCCTCTGGACTTGCTCCAGCTTGTCAATATCCCTCTTGAATTGGGGTGTCCAGAACTGGACACAGTATTCAAGATGGGGTCTTATCTGAAGGGGGGATTTAACCACATCCATTGAGCCTATGGCCATTTCCCCCCTACGCTGTTACAACGCTATTGTTCCCCTTTCAACATCCTGTGGAATTCTGGAGTTTGTAGGTTACTGAGGCCCAAGAGATCTCTGGCTGAGAATCTTAAACGCTGCTCCCTAAACTGCAAATCCCAGGATTCCAGAGGATGTTGAAAGCGGAAAAATAGCACCATAACAGGGTCGTCCTCCAGATGTTTTCAGTTTCAGCTCCCAGAATTCCTGACTGTTGGCCAAGCTGGCTAGGCTGTTTGGGAGCTGAAGTCCAAAACACCTGGAGGACCAAAGTTTGGGAACCAATGGGCAAGATGATTCTTCCAATTCTATGGTTCTACGATTCTCCCAAGTATTGTTCAAATCGTATGAACCTTGGGGTGTGTGAGTAAGATGGAACTGGGCCATCGATTGACCATCCAGGTATGTGATCTATCACTGAGACCAATCCCGCCCTACACTGTTATAGTGTTATTATTCCACTTTCCACCTGCTGTGGAATTCTGGAGTTTGTAGTTTACTGAGGCCCAAGAGCTCTCTGGCTGAGGAGTCTAAAGGCCCCTCCCTAAACTGCAAACTCCAAGATTTCATAGGATATTGAAAGTGGAATAATAGCACTGTAATAGTGTAGTGCAGAAATGGCCTGAGTGTTAGGCACCCTGATGCCCACTCCATAATGTTTAACCGGCGCGGGAAGGGTTACGCCCAGAGAGTTCCCTGGAGGTCCTCTGGGCACCGGCTAGAGCGGAAAAGCGGAAGCCGGTGTGCTCTATTTGCGCCTGTGAGTGAGAGAATGAGGGAGCCTGCCGGCCGAGCCAGGAGGCGTGAAATAGGTCTCAGGCTCACTTCCGGTGTGCCTTCCTCCTCCTCCGTAGGTTGTGTAATCGAGGAAAAGGAGTGCGATATTTGGAGGGGTTTCGGGTGAGTCCCGGGCAGAGGAGGAGAGGGAGGGTCGGGGGTTGCTAAAGGGAGGAAAGGTTGCTTCTAAAAGTGAGCACAAGTGAAGAAAGACTATATTTGGGAGAGATTCTTGGGGGGGGGGGAGTGGGTAAGGAAGGAGGGATGGCCAAGCATTGTTGTTGTTTGTTGTCAAGTGGACTGAGGGCGACCCTAGGAATGGGGGGCTTCCAGAAGCCCTGGCCATCGCTTGTCCTGCTCAGATCTGGCGGATTCAGGGCAGCAGAACATGTAGTGCGCCCTTCCTCTTTTCCTCCTGCCTTCCCCTTTACCAAGCATTACTACCTTTGTTTTAAACGGAGTTATTATTCTTTTTTATTGAGTTATTATTCTTGATATGTCCAAAGCACGACAGTCATCTGTGTGAGAATCACCTTCGCTTCCAGTTGTAAGGAGGGCTCAGAGAGGAGGAGACTTTTGTCTTGTAAAAGAGGAAGGATGGCATGATAGCCATGTTTGGAGATCTGGAGGCCTGTCGTGCGGAAGAAAAGAGCAGGCTTGTATTTTTGCTCTCCAGGGACGAGGGGCCTTTCTGCACTTCAGTGTTATAGTGCTATTATTCCACTTTCAAGATTCCCTGGGGTTTGCAGTTGAGGGAGGGGCCTTTAAGGCTTCTCAGCCAGGGAGCTCTTTGGCCTCAGGAAACTGCAAACTCCAGAACTCCACAGGAGGTTGAAAGTGGAATAATAGCACTATAACAGGGTAGGGCGGAAAGGCCCTGGGACACAATCCAATGCAGTGGTTCTTGAGCTGGAGTCTGGGGACCTCTGGAAGTCTGCAAAGCCCTGTTCGCCGGAGATCAACAGCAGCAGAAGCAGGGATGTGGCTCTGTGTGTGTGTGTGTGTGTGTGTAGATGCCAAGTTTGCAGTTTCACCACCCACATGCTCTAGCTATGGATCCCTGACAAAGGGGATACAGAAGCAGACCCCCAAACTATAACTTTGGAAACGAAGGTTTGAGTCCTCGCTAAGTCATGGAAACTCACATTCTCTCAGCATCAGAGAAAAGCAAAGTTTTCTCTTGCCAAGAAAACTCCCATGATAGCTTTGCCTTAGGGTCACAATAAGTCAGTTTTCAAAGGAGAGAGACATGGTGGCGAGAAAGAACCTCCCCCGTCAGCAGAACTGTGTTGTTCTGTGCCTTCGGCCCACTTCTAACTTATGATAACCTTAAAGTGAAGCTATCATAGAGATCTTTTGGAGCAAGATTAGTTCAGAGAGGGCTTGTCTTTGCCTTCCTCTGAGGCAGAGAGAATGTGACTTGCCCAAGGTTACTCAGTGTCTGAATGGGGATCTGAATCCTAGTCTCCAGAAGCCTGTAATAAATAAATAGATATTTGAATAAACATTTGAATATTTAGATCTAAATTTAAATATTTAAACCTTGAGTTAAGTCTTGGGGTCTCTGGCAACGAATTGTATTTGCAGGGGAGCCTAGTAAAGAAAAAATTAAGAAACACTGATCCAATGGATTCAAATTACAAAAAGAGAGTCCCCCTAAACCTTATGAAAAACATCTTTACTGTAAGAAGAGTTCAACGGACAGCCACGAATGGTGGTCTACTCTTTTTGGAGGACTTTAGAATCATAGAGTTGGAAGAGACCCCAGGGGCCATCCAGTCCAACCCCCTGCCATGCAGGAACACCCATCAAAGCACTCTCAACAGATGGTCATCCAGACTCTGCTTAAAAACCTCCAAAGAAGGAGAATCCACCACACTCCACTGAGGCAGCCTATTCCACTGCCAGACAGCTCTGACCGTCAGGAAGTTCTTCCTGAGGTTCAGGTGGAACCTCCTTTTTTGCAGCTTGAGTCCATTGCTCCTTGTCCTAGTCTCCGGAGCAGCTGAAAACAAGCCCGCTCCCTCCTTGGCATGACACCCCTTCAAATATTTAAACATGGCTATCATGTCCCCTCTTAACCTTCTCTTCTGCAGACATCCCCAGCTCCCTAAGCCAGTCCTCATAGGGCATGGCTTCCAGACCCTTCACCATTTTGGTTGCCCTCCTTTGGACTTGTTCCAGCTTGTTGATATCCTGCTTGATATTGACTTTAAATAGAGGTTGGGTTGGCATCTTTCAGGAGTGCTTTAGTCATGTATTCCTGCATGGCAGGGAGTTGGACTAGACACCCCTTGGGCTCCTTCCAACTCCAGGATTTTATCAGATTTAAAAATTAGGGTTTGCCAAGGGGGGAGGGGTCCTTCATGGGTAGCAGCATATCATGCAAGGCAGTAGGGACTAACAAATGAGCATTTAGGTTAGGAGTGGGAATTATATGACTCTCCAAATGTTGTAGAACTACAGGTTCCAGTAGGCCTTGCTAGCATAGCCAGAAGTCAGGAATGCTGGAAGTTGTAGTCAGAGAACATCTGCCAGACCACATTATTTAGGCCCCTAAATCATATTTCTAAATTTGCAAGAATGAGTTGTAGCCTGGTTGTTGGTGCAGGAGCTTCTGCAGGGTGCAAGCCCTCACATTCATGTTGCTATGTCTCCTCATAAGGGCTTGGAAAAGGAACCTTGGAGAGCCCCATAGTTGTCTGAGGCCATTTCCACACCACATTGTTATAGTGATATTATTCCACTTTCAACCTCCTGTGGAATTCTGGACTTTGTAGTTTCTTGAGGCTGAAGAGCTCTCTGGCTGAGAATTCCATATGACCCTCCCTAAACTGCAAGTCCCAGGATTTCATAGGAGGTTGAAAGTGGAATAATAGCAGTATACCAGTGTAGTGCAGAAATTGCCTGAGTTAATGTAAGGATTTGTTAAAGGAGGAAATGAAAATCTTAAGATTTGTTGTTGTGTGCCTTCAAGTGATTATGGATTTGTGGTGACTCTAAGGTGTCTGATCTTGGAAGCTCGGTTGGACCTGGTTCGCACTTGGATGGGAGGCCACCAACGAATACCAGGTGTTGAAAGCTATCTTTCAGAGGAAGGAACTGGCAAAACCACCTCTGATATTCCTCTTCTAAGAAAATCCTATGAAATTCATAGTATCTCCATAAGGAACAGGTGATTTGAAGGTGCATACACACACACACACACAAGGTGAACCTAGAGAGCCAGCGTTTTAAGTTGTGGACAATGACTGGAGATCAGGGTTCAGATCCTCCCTTGGCCACAGAAACCCACTGGGTAACCTTAAGCAAGTTACATTGTGTCAGCATCAGAGGGAGGCAATGACAAACCTGTCTGGTCAAATCTTGCCAAGGAAGTCCCATGATAGATTTGCCTCGAGGTCACTGTTAGTTGGAAATGATTGAATAAATTCTGTCAGAGTTATAATGCCACGTGCCACATTCAAGACTAGTCCTGGATGGAGATAAAAGTCTTGTTTCAGAGATCTGTAGAAGATTTGGCAATAAAACAGACTCTCAGGAAAAGTGTTCTGAATCTTATTATCATCATCATCATCATTACCATTACTGTTATTGTATTTATTTGTATCCTGCTTTTCTCCCAAAACTGAGACTCATAGCACCTCACAGTTTAAAAGAACAATTCAATTTAAAACTTACCAGAAGTGAACATGAACATAAAATTAAACTATTCACAGTATTAAAAAATTCAAATCTCTAGTTAAATCTCTTAATGACCCTGAAGACCAGGTTTTGATCCTCTGCGCAGCCATGGAAACCCACTGGGTGATCTTGGGTGCATCACATACTCTCAGCCTCAGAAGACCCCATGATGGGGTTGCCATAAGTTGTAAACAACTTGAAGGCACACAAGAACAAAGAATAGAATGGGTTGCAAACTTTTTAATCTGCTTCTGTGCGCTGATTGGCCAGTGTTAGCAGGCGATCATATATACCTCTGTGTTGTAAAATGAAAAATTCACATAGGAATTCTGTCAACTCAAAACTTGGAAATATTCATTTTTCATGACAGCTCCCAGAATTCCTCAATGACTGTTCTAGCTGCAGAATTCTGGGAGTTGCTCTCCCAAAAGTAACATTTCCAAGCTTCACTTCAGATGAAGGCATTATTGAAGTTAATGAAGAGTAGACCAAATCAGACTTCTGGGATGTGGCGAAAAGGCTTTCCTGTTCCTTCACACCATAATCAAATGTTCTGTGACCATTTTTCCTTTTTCATAGATCCCATATGACTTAGTTCAAGTAGGATAGCAACCTTGTGGTATTTATCAGGGGGATGGGATGTGAAGGCGATCTGGCTGTGACATCTGTCACCCCATTGATCGCCAGGGTTGATTTGGCTGATCTGGCTGGCTGGGCGGGTGTCCCCTTCCTCCCTCACTGCTCCATGTGCGTCCCTCCCAAAGCTGTGTGCTCAGTGCAAGAGGACGACTATCCCAGATAGAAGGAGTGTACCGTTCTTCGGTCAAGGGTATACAATAGCCGCATTCCCCTACTAGAACCTCCAAACAAGCTCAGGAGGATGACTGTTCCCACAACCGTGGCTAATTCTCTCACGTATCTTCAAACATTTCTTCCTCCAGGGTCTACAACTTTGGTCTTCAAAAACGTGAACTTCCTGTTTGTGTCCCATCTTGTCTGCAAGTCTTTTATACAGAGAAGTCCACCAGGGATGAAAATGGAGGAGGCAAGCCAAGTAGACCCCAAACCAGTGGAAGGATTGGAAGGGACAAGAAAAACTCCGCAAGTCATCGAGAAGAGCTGCATCCGTGAATTCCTGCAAAAGATGCCGGTGCAGCAGATTAAAGAGGAAGCCAGTGAAGGTCTCATTCAGCGTTGGGAAGTCCAGTGGCAAGAATTCCTGAAGGAAGTGGAGTCTCCTTGCTCAGGCTGGGGACTCCCACATTTGCCGGATGAACCGGCGCCGTGGGATGA
The DNA here is from genome assembly GCA_948474755.1 of Ctenosaura bakeri. Classification (NCBI taxonomy): domain Eukaryota; kingdom Metazoa; phylum Chordata; class Lepidosauria; order Squamata; family Iguanidae; genus Ctenosaura; species Ctenosaura bakeri. Next base: position 221,515 of record CAOLHI010004539.1, read on the forward strand.
CGCCAAGGCCTTCCTGGCCTCCTTTGAGCAAGTGGCTGAGGCCTGCCGATGGCCCAGAGAAGAGTGGGTGACCCGACTCTTGCCCGCCCTCCGAGGAGAAGCTGAGCAGGCTTTCAGCAGGCTGGAGGCTCGAGACAGAAAGGATTATGGGAAAGTGAAGGCGGCCATCTTACGAGGGGATGCCCTCAACAGGGAGAAGAGTCGCCAGCACTTCAGACACTTCTGTTACCAGGAGGCTGAGGGGCCCAGAGGAGCTTACAGCCGACTCCAGGAACTTTGCCGCCAGTGGCTGAAGGTTGAGAAGCACACGAAGGAGCAGATCTTGGAGCTGCTCATCCTAGAGCAGTTCCTGACCGTCCTTCCCTCAGAGATCCAGAACTGGGTCCGGGAACGAGGCCCGGAGACCTGCGCCCAGGCAGTGGCCCTGGCTGAGAATTTCCTGCAGATGCAGAGAGAGGTAGAACGGCAGAAGCCTCAGGTGAGACACAGACACACACACACACTTATTCACATGCAGAATTTGGTCCCTAAGAGCACTTGAATAAGTCCCAGACCCTGTTCTTCTTCCCTGAAGGAGACCTTGCCTGCTTTTTCAGGTTGCACCAGCCTTTGAGGAAGTGGTATTGCGTTTCTGTGAGCCGTCAGCAGTTCTGTCTGACCCTGGCAGCCACAAGCAGCTGCCCAAGGAGACCAAGCAAGAGGATGACAGTGGAGACGCCATCTTGTCAGGTGAGAACTAGAATCATAGGCTGTTAGATTTGGGAATGATCCCTGAGCTCATCTAATTTGACCCCTGGCTCAGTACAGGGCTCTTACAACTTAAGTCTCCCTGATGGGTGGCCCTTTTTTGTCTGTTACTGCATTTTAGCAGATGTTTGTAACCCATTATTTTGGATATTTTTCTTGTGACTTGTCAAAAATAAACACCATTCTTTAGCCTTTTGTGGGCACACAACCACCTTCATCAGCCACAATCCATGAAAGCTTATCTACTATATAAAAGTCAAAGTTTGTCTGTTTGTGAGTTTGTTTGTTTATCTGTGTTAGGCAGGTGAAGACCTTATATGATTGGCTGTGTGAGGCAAGAAGACCTCATATGATTGGCTGGCTGTGAAGATTCTGTGGAATTCTGGGGATTCACCAGAGGGAGGGGCCTTTAGAATTCTCAGCCAGAGAGCTCTTTGGCCTCAGTCAACTGTGACTGTCTTGATTAGGCCAGTTGCTATGGAGACAAGACCTAGCATCAAAGAGGAGGGCAATGTATTCCCTCAGGAACCCAACCTCTCTATATTAATAACTCTGAATATAGATTGAATTGGGGAGTGGGGAAAAGTTACAGCTACTGGACAAGACAGTTTGGGGAATTAGAGACACAGGGTCTCAAATCTTTCTAACAAGTATTACCTATGAGAAAATGAAATGCCAGGTAATGCCAGGTATATACACTAGTGCCAAATAAAACCTGATAGTCTTAAGGTGCCACAAGACTCAAAACACATATAGACCATGAAAATTTGAGATGTGTGCCTTTTGTTTTTTAAGTCATTTATAATTTGTGCTTTTAACTGTGTGGTTTTTGTTTTAGAGTGTGTGTAGAAAACCTCTTTACAGTAGCTAACCAAGTTGCTTTTTAAGAAGAATTTGTTTAGTGGTTCATTATAGGGTTTTTAAAGTAACCTATTATTCATTGCAGCATTGAAGAAGTAACTTGTTCTATTGCTAGCTTTGCTGCCCATTGGCTTTCTATTCCTATGTGTTGCTTTCTTATGAGGATTGATAAGAGAAATCACACAAAAGGTGAAAAATCTCTGTCCAAATGTCTCTAAGGCCCTTTAAGATGTACATTTTTCATGTAACTGGAAGCCTTTACACATTACACCAGTTAAAGTAACTTCACTCTTATTTGTTATGTTACTTGGGAAATGTATTTTCATCCCACTTTTGTGGCAGTTAGTTATAGGTAACTGTGTTATTTGTAATCTGTTACTTCCAAGCTCTGGCTTCCCTGAATTCCTATGAGAAAAGACAGGGTAAAAACTGAATTATCAGTATGAATAACAAGACCAGCCTCCAGTGAAGGCAAGCCAATATCAGCTTGTTTCTCAGAACCCTTGCCCATTTCTCCTGATGTTTCTGCTGGCATTTAGACAGATTTTCTTTCCCTGCCATTTCTAAGCATCTGGTTCTTGTCTTACCCTGTGAAGCAAGAGAGGGGCCATTCACATTATATGATAGTAGTCTTATTCCACTGAGAATCATAAAGTTGGAAGGGACTGCCAGGCCATCTAGTTCAACCCACTGCCATGCAGGAATACACAAACAAAACACTCCACATGGCCATTCAAGTCTCTATTTAAAAACCTCCAAGAAGGAGACTCCACCACACTCTGAGGCAGCGTATTTCACTATCAAACTGCTCTTACAGTCAGGACACTCTTCTAATATTTAGGTGGAATCTCTTTTCCTATATTTTGAATCCATTGCTCTGTGTCCTCTGTCCTGAATGTAGATATCAAAAAGTTTAAGATACTTCTCTTCTTTCTGCAAGCCCCAGAGTAAGGAATGGGGGAAATACACCAACCGTGGAGCTTTATATACAAGCCAGCCCTTCACATTTGCAGGTTTCACTTTTGCGGATTTGATTACTCACAAATTATTTGCTGTCAGCTCTGCTGCTGCCCTGTGATATTTTTGGTAGGGACTGCAAGCCTTGTGAGACTAAGAAACTGCAAATGAGGCTAGTAAGTCCCTGTTAAAAATGGTGTGGGGCAGCAGTGGAGGTGGCAGTAAGTCCCACTAGCCCCCCACTTCTGCCTTATGAAGGAACCCTGATACCTCAAAGGAATTCGTGGTGGGTTGAATGTGGTGATCATGCCTTTTTTGTATGTTAAATATGGTTTGGGAGGGTCTAAGTTTATTCACGTTTTTTTCATTTTCCCAGGGGTCCTGTGCCCCTAACCCTAGCAAATGTGAAGGGATGACTGTACTTATTTTCCTTCCCATTTCCAATTGTGAAAAATCTGAAGGGCAGGAAAAACTCACACCCAGGAAAAAAAAAATTAAGATTTCCCCCCTGCCCAGGCAGGCTTTGGATTTGGCAGTTCTCTGCTTTGGTTGCTCTTTCCAAACCCCATAGGAATGCCTTTTAAACAATAAGTTACCATTAATTCCCTCTGAATTGAAAACAGGGAATTTTGTTCTGTTTTTCCTTTAGACACTAAAGAGTGGGTGACCCTTGGCGAAGGAGAAGGTTCTCAGCAATTGGCAGCCCACGGACCAACCGTTTGGAGAGCGATGGAGAGCATCCCTCAGTTCTGTGAGCAGAGAACCATACTAGGGAGTCATCTGGAGGTCAGCTCAGGGCAAGGAGTAGATATATCTGTTCCACTGGGGGGACCCTTCCAGGATCTGAAGGAAGATGTGCTTCAGCAGAGGATCCACCCCGGTAAGAGACCAAATATCTGCGGTGTGCTTAGAAAAAAGTTTGGTCAGAGCACAAACCTCATTAAACATGAGAGCGTCTACTCAGGAGAAAAGCCTTTTAAATGCTTGGACTGTGGAAAACGATTCAGTCAGAAATTGCAACTCATTGGGCACCATAAAAGATGTGAAACTGAGAGGCCTCACAAGTGTCCAACCTGTGGGAAACGCTTCTCCCGCAATTCCTACCTTAATACTCACCAGAGAATCCACACTGGGGAGAGGCCCTACGAGTGCTTGCGCTGTGGGAAAAGCTTCAGCCAGAAAGCTAACCTTAATACGCACCGCAGGATCCACACGGGGGAAAGGCCGCATGAGTGCCCAGTGTGTGGGAAAAGATTCTCTCGCAATACGTGCCTTAACAGACACCAGAGAATCCACACAGCACGTTAGCTGTGTACTGAGGTTTGGACAGCGGTGGTGGTAGTGGGGCTTCTTGTAGAAAATCAGTATCAACCATAATTCTTGCTCACTTGAAATGACCTTTAGTCAGAACTGTCATGTTTTTAGACACTGTAGAATGCAGGAGCATTCGATTACTAACACAATAAAGAATGTTCTTCATTCCTTCCATGGCTGTTTTTGTTTTTTCTGGGAGGGGAACCACTGGATGTACAAATGCCTATGTACACGCTACTAGGAATTGTAGCTTGCAATGGGTAGATGAGAGGTGGCAATTATGCAGTTGTCCCAATGCATCTCTCAGCATTCCTCATAGTTGACTGACCTGGCTAGGGTTGCTAGGAGTTGCATGATTCCCACCTCTTCATAAATAGAAGGACTCATTCTTGATGTGGAGAAGCTGCTCAGTAAAGCAGATCCCAGACTGAGGAAGAACAGCAGAATTTTCCACAGCCCAATAATTTATTTAGTATGTTTCCTGTATGTGGAGAGCACAGCCTTTTACAAATGAGGAAGACTTTGGCCTGGTTCAAGCTTGTTGTTGTTTGTTGTTGTATGCCTTCAAGTAATTTCTAACTTACAGTAACCCTTAGGTGAAACTATCACAGAGTTTTCTTGACAAGGTTTTTTCAGATGGGTTTGCCTTTGTTTTCCTCTGATGCTGAGAGAGTGTGACTTGACCAAGGTTACCTGGTGGGTTTCCATGGCTCAGCAAGGATTCAAACCCTGGTCTTCAGAGTCATAGGTGATTTCCACACTACACTGTTGTAGTGCTATTATTCCACTTTCAACATCCTATGGAATCCTGGGGTTTGCCGTTTAGGGAGAGGTGTTTAGAATTCTAAGCCAGAGAGCTCTTTGGCCTCAGGACAGTATGTACAAACCTCAGAATTCCACAGGATGTCAAAAGTGGAATAATAGCACTATAACAGTGTAGTGCGGAAATGGCCGTGGTCCAGCACTCAAGCCACTGTACTATGCTGGCACCACAAAATAAATAAATTGACAGATATAGGTGTTTTCGTTTTCTTGAGGCCCAAGATCTTTTCCTTGGTGAACTCTAAGTGGCAGAAGAAAATACTGGGGGCCATATAGGGCCCACAGGGTTGTGTATTGACCATCCCTGGATTAGAGCAAACCTAGCTGAGCAGTTCCTTCTTCAGTGTTCTTCCTATGCAGCCCCAAAGTGGCACTGGGAAGCTTTTTCCTTCCCTTTCTGTTTGTGGTGTGTCATCAGAGCCCAAACAATGGTGGTTAATCTTACCTCAGCTTTGTTTGAAACTGGACAACTTCAATCCATGAGTTAGGAAGCTAGCTTGTTTCAGTAAATCAGTTAAGATTCACCATGGTTTATGTTAACTATAGTGAAGAGAAAACATAGTTTATGGTTTGGATTCCACCATAAACTGAGATATGTTAAAACTGATTTCTTCCAGGCAGGTGTGCTGGAGGAAGAGGGGCATTAGTGTGAAGGACTGAACAGGCTGTTTCTCATCATGGTAAAGATAATTTAGGGTGAATCTGAGAGATGTGTCCTAAATTTTAACTGCAACATGTGAAAGCTGGAGCAGGTGCAGAAAAGAGCAAATAAGTGAGAGAGCTGGAGCATCTCCCATGCAAGGAAAGGGTAAAAGATGGCTGGCAGGGTCTGTGGGCTATTTTTCTAACTCTGGTAACCTCCAGAGGCCATACAGTCTCCCAGTAATGCCAATCCTTCCCCCAGATGTCCAGAAGTCAATTTCTAGTGAATTACCATTCCTGGAAGTTTCCAGGAAACAGGCCATCCTTTTCTTGTCAGAAAAATAGATAAGATATCTCTCAAAACTTGTTCCATCCTGTAGTACTTGAAGATATCTTGGCTTGCCAACATGACTTTAAAGTGTTCACCAAAGACTGAACATTCCTTCTAAGTTACCTGTGATTTGACACGTAATTTTGTGGCAGAAAAGTTCCTTGTCAGGATTATGACCTCCAGAATCTCCCAGCCATGATGGCTACTAACCATGCTGATGGGCAACTTTGGGAGCTGTAATGAAGAAGTAACAGTTCCAAGCTTTTTTATCCTCCTCTTCCTTTTTCTGTTGTTGTTGCTGATGCTGTTGTTATTTTATTTATTAAAGTTAACCCTCAACTTTTGTATGGATTAGGAGTGCAGGATCCCTGCGAAAGTGGAAATATTGCAAATATCCTAAGCACCCCACTCACACCAACATGCATGCTACAGACTCCTTTTCTGCAACAGCCTTGGTCTGTACCTCCTGTTCCCACCATGTCACCACAATGCCTCAGCTAGATTTTCTAAGCCCGTCCACGTTCTAGGAACTTCTGTCCACTCTATTTCTCCCTCTCCTCCCCCCATCTCCTTTTCTGCCAACAGCCCTGGCAGCCGCAAACTTGCAAATAATCAAAACTGCAGAAGTAAAACCCATGAAATTGAGGGCCGACTGCATATCCTGACTTTTTCTCCAATATGGGAACTCAAGGAAACTTACAAAATACAAAAACTAATGCAGGTTAAGATACATAACAAAAACATCAGTATAATATATATGATTAAGCAATGTATGGAATGAAAGCCGTTTTAAAATTTGTAAAAAGACAGAAGATAAAAATTAAAAAGAGGTCACATTCTTAAAAACCCATTGAAGTCAATCCCTAAAAGCTTGTCAGAACAGAAAATTGTGGGAACCTGAGTCTCCTATAACCAGAGCAGCCACTGGGAAGGACCTCTGCCTTGTTTCCGCCAAATGTGCTTGATGCTGTACAGCCCTTAGTGCGGGAGTGCAAGGCTATTTTTTGTGGCTGTCTCCATCCTTCCAGATTCCCTGGACTGCTCTTCTTCTGGCCAAAAGTCACCATTAATTAGTTCTCCTGGAATAGCCCAGGAGGAGAGATTCCCCTTTTCAATATTCTGCAGCACCCTCCTTGCATCCTTTAACATTACAAAATACCCATCTTCCAGAAAGGGACATCTAGTGCCTTCCATTTTTCCCCTCCCTCCCTCTTTCCCTTCCTTTTTTTAAAATTGTATTTGGACAGTCCTTGTGGCCCTTAGATAGTCCCAAGGCAGAAAATCAGCTCTTATAACCACCCAAAGTGACCACCTTTGCAATGTTAGGGACTTTGTCCTCCATGATCTAGCACATGTCTTCATAAATCTCAGCCTCAGAGAGGGGGAAGGAAGACAGAAAAGTTGAGATTCCTGATGCAATGCAAAGGCAGAAGAGGAGGGGAAGACTCTGTTCTCAGAACTGGTCTAAGAACATCATCCCTACTCAGTTGCCAGATCAAGACTGGTTGGATGTATGTGAGGCAGGTCTGTATAAGGCTCACCTATATAAGGGCCTCTCACACAATCTCCAGGCTTCTCATATCATGACAAGAAGCCTAAAGTCCATGTAAACATTGAGATGGCAGACCAAGATCTACTGGGGAATTGGGAATTTACTGGTGGGAGCATGCTGCCCAGAGTTGGCATGGTGAGGAGGAAGAGCCAGCTGTGCTCACGACAGGAGGAGCCCAGCACCAGCTTTTGGTATATACTATGAGACCATTTTTACTACATACCAAATGCTCAAGGGGTAATCCGTTGTGACCATGACTGGTTCCAACTCTTCCCAATCACACTGATTAAACTACAGGATTTGGAGCATCCTGTACACCAATATGGAACAGGATTTTCAGCCCCTAAATAAGGGGCATCCTGTACAAAACAGGACACTTGGGAACCCTAGATTCTATAGAAGTTTATGAAGCTGTCACTGAAAATGTGGTACATGGCGCATTGATGGGGTTGCTATTATCCTGGCTGCATAACCTCCTTTGAACCCATAACCGTGGAGCTATAGTGAATGTGGGGAACCTTTGGCCTCCCAGTATTGTGGACTAGACTGCAGTTGATCAATTTATACACTGCCTTTTCCCCAAGAGTGGGACTCAAGGCAGCTTACAGATAAAAAGAAATACAAATGAAACTCCCACCATCCTTGACCATTGGTCATGATTGGCTGGGACTTCTGGGAATTGAAGTCCGGAAAAAAATTATAGCAGGAAGAAAGGGCACCCTCTGGATCCTTTTCTCTTTTTTGTTCCATTAGATTTGGGGCAGGCAAATGGAAACAGAGAGAGCACCAATCACCAAGATGTCTCTGAAGAAGGTGAACCCCACAGGGTGTCTCCAAGAAGGGCAAGAGAGGATCTTTCAGATGGGCAGGATGTGGCCAAAGCCTCTGAAAATCTTCATGAGCAAAACAGGGAGCCAGAAGATGAGCCCCAAACCAATGGGGGTAAATCCAGTTCTTGTGAGGTAGATGAGATCTTTGCTGAGACAGGACTAAAGCCTCAACCCAAGACTTGTGTCATGTTTGGTAAACCCTTGAAAAATTCAGGGCTTTTTAAGAAAGTGAAAAACAGTAATGGAGAGATGATGTACCTATGTTCTGAGTGTGGTGAGAACTTCAAGCACAAGAAACATCTGACTGCACACCAAAAGACTCACAGTGGGAATACCTTCTATGACTGCTCTGCTTGCGAGAAAAGTTTTGTGTGGATGTCGGACCTTACTCGTCATCAGAGAATCCATAGTGGTGAAAAGCCGTACATGTGTTCGCTCTGTGGGAATGGATATAGCTCCCGCTCTGGTTTTATTCATCATAGACGACTCCATGCAGGTGACAAACCCTTTCAGTGCTCAGACTGTGGCAAGGGCTTTGTCTGCAGGTCACACCTCACTAGACACCAGAGAACCCACCTTGACAAAAAATTATACACCTGCCCTGAATGTGATGAAAGCTTCTGTCAGATCTCACTTCTTATGCTGCATAAAAGAACTCATACAGCAGAAGAACCTGCAGATAATGGACTATTATCCTGAACCTTGGGGTGATGCTTAGTTTGTCCTGACTCTCTAGTTATCCTCTTTCCCTTTTGCAGCCTTCCAGTTTTTGCTTCACTCATAGCTTAGAGATATTGAAACTATTGTCCTCTTCTTGAAGGAAAGAGAGATCACTTCTGGATTTTCTTTGCTGGGATTCCAATTCTGTTTCCATAAATTTTTGATGGTCTCCATCCGAGTTGGACTGAGAAATTTTAAACTGTCCATGAAACATATATTGTTAAGTTTTTTCAGACACGTTTTTTTTTTATGGATGTAAAGCTGGCAAAAACTCTATACACAGGTGGTCTAAAAATAGGTAGTAATAAATCTCAAAAAAAAATTTTGACTGGGTTGTGCATTGAATGTATGACTTTTAATTGTTTAATGAAGTTGACGTCAAAGATTCATGTTGGAGATTTAATTGCTTTGATGTATCTCAAGACCTCGGATTTCTTATGGGACTAACTCTCTAGAGCTGCTTAGTTCTCTTTCAGACACCAAGCAGAACTGTGAAAAAAATTATTTTCCTAGATTTCTATATTACTCTTTATATGCTTTCAAAATATGCACACCTTTTGAACAAATTCTGCTTGAGTTTTTTAAAATCTCCTTTGAGTGATTATAGTGTTGTTTTGTTGCTATCTCTTCTATTGCTTATAGATTTTTAAAGTGAACTGTCCTTCAAATGCATATGATGATCAGTCATCTATCATTCCTTCTCTGTTTGATATTTGGATGTTGCTCAAGTAGCCAAAACTGTACCATCCATTCCCCTGCAAAAAGCTGATGACAGAAAAGTTGGAGAAACTCTATGGTCTGCAGATGCTGGAAAAACCATGACCATTTCCGCACTAGCCTGTTATAGCGCGATGATTCCAGCTGGCCCCTCCCGAAACTGCAAACCCCAGGATTCCAGAGGATGTTGAAAGTGGAATCATCGCGCTATAACAGGCTCGTGCGGAAATGGCCCATGCTGTGACAGAGGCCATGTACAGAGGAACTACTAAAAGAAGGTTGTGTGATCCACTAAGATGGGGGCCAGTTTTGCCTCCACAGCAGGCCACATGGCTATATGTTTTCGAGGCGACATGTTATCACTTCCAGCCTGGACCAAAAGCCAGCCATTTAGGGAAGGTGGGACATGGCTCCTAGCTGTTGTGTTTTTGCTGTAGTTTGAGTGATATTCAGCTGAAAACCAGAGGAGTTTCCTCTTTTTAAAAAATTTTCAGGAGTTTGGGGCTCTTGGGTTTTTTTCTACCTGAATTTGGGGCCTGCAATAATGATGATTGATTGATAGATTTGCTACCCCACCTTTCTCTCAGCACCTAGGACTCCAAGCCAACATACAACATTTTAAAAGCACAATGCAGTTAAAAGACTTAATACCAAAGTTAAAACACAATCAAACTAAAATTCTGTTTCAAGAGAAACAGAAAAGAGCATTAAAAGATGCTTTAAACATAAGAGAAGAAAAACAACACTACACACGCACCCATTGAAAGCTACCTGCTGCAATGCACTAAAAACCAAAAACTTCCTTAAATAAAAGGAAGGATGTAGTTTCTGCATGTGGCTTTGACCTAACGTATGCTAAGAAAGTTGGAGCATAATCAGTAGCTATAGAATGCTGACCACAGAGATGAAAGATAGGAAACTGGGGAGAGAAGGAATGGAAAGGAGCAGATGGAGTCTTGAACAAAAGTAGCCCATATTGTAGCATTTTGTTATGGATCCACATATATTTACAGTATTTGGGGGGGGGGGGAAACTGGAAGCTATTATCACACTGGGCAGTTAGGGTGAGTTAAAAACACTGGCTGAGATTCTACATCACAGTTTAGATTTTGTAGCTTTATAAATCTGTAGCTTGGTTGCAGAAATGCAACAAGACCTGTTACTGAATTACAAAGATGTGCATCCGGGCGGCAGCGTGAGTTTTATGGGGTGCCTTGGACGTGCATCAGGCGGCAGCGTGAGTTTTATGGGGTGCCTTGGACGTCCACTGGAGAGTTCTTATGCACACTGGGCACTTCTCATTCTCACCGAACACTTACGATATACATTGACAGAGGTGTATCTAGGGTGAGGCAATATAGGGCACATGCCCCAGGCGCCAATACCAGGGGGATGCAAAGAACTCAGGCATGTAGGGGTTGGCAGTAGGGGTACAAAGGTTGGGATGCAACTTCCATGCCTGTCCTGGGTGCTGTTCACGCTAAATATGCCACTGTGCTTCAGACTCTTCTCATAACACATTGAATGTTGCCAATGGCCGCCAGGAACATCTCATGCTCATCCAAAAACTTCAGGAAAAGATTCCATTTAAACATTGAGAAGAACTTCCTGATGGTAAGAGCAGTTTGACAGTGGAATATGGTGTCTGGTAGTGTGGTGGAGTCTCCTTCTTTGGAAGTTCTTTGGCCATCTATCGGGAATACTTTGCATAGCAAGGAGTTGGACCCATGAGGTCTCTTCCAACTCTATGATTCTATGATTGGGCATCTGTGATGAACACTGGCAGCCTGTTGTTTTCCAACATTTCCTAGCTGATGTCCAGATGTGCATTGGGAGCGCCCTCATGCACATTGGTGCCCATTGCGCATTGGAGCTATGGCATGTCAGTCACTACTGGCTACTACTGCGCAGTGGAAGCCTGCACATTATAAAATCATGGCAGCCCCTAGGTCAATAGGTACACTGTGTGGAATTACCCATTTCTATTTCCTGTGCACACAGGTCTGCTTACAAAGACGTTAAGCCCCATGCTGAATTCCAACTGGTATTGTTTGCCATGTGGCTTCTATTATGTAGCGTGGGACTAGTGATCTTTTCTACATTTGATGAGACCTGGTTGTTGATAGGCTCTGCTTGACCACCTATGAACTCTCTTCTTCTTCCATTGCAGAATGTATTTGGACCCATTTCAAGCTACAGCCAGTGGGTGGGCTTGGAACCGCTAAGAAGGGCACCTGCAGGGATGCTGATCTTACCTGTGTGCTTGCTTTGGTGTCCCATGACTTATCACCCCAAATGTCGTGTCAGTTCTTTTTCCAAACATGTGTTATATAAGCCATTTAATACATGTCTGTTTATATTATTTATTCATAAATGTGTTTGTGACTGTGTGATTGTATTAACATTATAACAGTTACTTATTTGGTTTATATTCTGCTTTTCTCCCAATATGAGATCCATATTCTACATATGTGTCATGCTCCTGTCGCAGGACCCAGGCAGGACTCCTCCCAACAGCAATAACACAGAGACAGGAAAGGGGAAAACTTACAGCAGCCAGCATAGGTGAAAAAGGGAGAGCCCATGAGACTGAGAGCATTTACATGGTAAGGACGTATCAATTAGGCAAACAGCTGTGGGAGGCTGTTAGCCTATATAAAGACAGGGAAAGGGATGGGAAGAAGCTGTTGCAGACAACTGTTCTTATCAGTGGAAGCAGCATGCCTCAGGTTCGGATCCCTTGCTCACGTTCCTGGAAACCTTGACCCTTGCTTTGTGTCTGGACTTTGCTGTTGAATTGTTGTTCTGAATTTACTATGGACTCGGACTGAAAAATGGTAACTGGCTAACAAACTGTTATAAACTTTGCTCATGGCTGCTGATAAACGACTATAATTGGAGAGCTGTAAATCTTGTCTGGCTGCCGGCACAGGACGTGGAACATGTGAGTCTCCTCTTCTTCCGCCATCACCATTGAGGGAACCTACATGCTTGTGACAATACATGCAACCTCAAAGGTAACAGGTTACACTGCAAAAAAGGTGTTGTGTTATTAAGTTACAATGGTAATATACCTCGGAGTTGTTATGTCCCTTCAGGTCAACTCTGACTTACGGGAATTCCATCCTGGAATTTTCTTGGTAAGATTTTTTTCAGAGAGGGTTTGCCATTGCTTTCCTCTAAAGCTGAGAGAGTGTGACTTGCTCAAGGCCACTCAGTGGTTTTCCATGACTGAGAAGAGATTGGAAACCTGGTCTCCACTCCAAGCATTACATCACACTGGTTCTCCTAGTAAGTGAAAAATAAATTCATTTACTTATGGTTATTTTCAATTAGTTACTTCCAAGCTGTGGCAACAATGAAAGGAGAAGATATATCTGGGTCACTCAGTAGTCTAGGACAGTGGTCCTTAACTTTTTTTTTTTTTTTTTTTACCAGAGAACCCCTGCAAATAGAATTTGTTGCTGGGGACCCCAAGACTTAGCCCAAGATTTAACTATTAAAATATTAATTTAAATTTTTCAAATATGTATTTATTTATTTATTTATTAAAGGCTTCTGAGGACTGGGATTCAAATCCCCATGCAGACACTGGATGATCTTGGGCAAGTTGCATTCTGTCAGCCTTGGCGGAAGGCAAAGGTTAAACCCTCTCTGAACAAATCTTGCAAAAAAAAAAAAAACACTGAGAAATGTTAACCAGGGTTGCCTAAGTCAGAACTGACTTCGAGGCACACAACATATCAAAGTACTGTTGATGGAGGCAGTTCTTTCTAGTCATTGTGTATTTCCCCTTTTGAAAACTGACTTATGGTGACCCTAAGGAAAATCTATTATGCAGAGTTTCTTGGCAAGATTTATTGCCTTGCCTTTCTCTGAGGCTGAGAGAATGTGACTTAGCTGAGGTCACCCAGTGGGTTTCCATGTCTGAGTGGGGATTCAGAACCTGGTCTCTAGAGTCTTAGTTTGGGCATGCGCACACACTTGCTGCCACATTCCTTTCGTCAGGGATATGGCAGCGGGGGGGAGGTATGTGTGTCTGCGCTCAAATTGCTTCCTTATTTGAAAATAAAGGAGCAGTTTCGTACCCGCTACTCACCCCCTACTATGTTTCTGTTGCTGCGGTTGCTGGTGGTGTCCAGTAACAGGGCTTCGTGGAACCCTTGTGAGGGCTCTGTGGATCCCCAGGGGTCCCCGGACCCAAAATTAAGAACCATTGGTCTAGGACATAAGGATCAAATTCAGCACAAGGATGCCTAGCATCACACTGCAGTTGTAGCACAACACCAGGAGACTTCTGGAGGCTTCTAAAGCAAGGGTGGGCAGTGTTAAGACAGTCTAGCATGTTCTACACTGGTCCTCCACCACATAGCTGGAGTTGACTTCCTGGCCTCTTGCAGTGGCCAAAAATCCTAATTTTGCAACACTGTTAAGATTTGACACTGTATCTGTTTATGTGCCTTTGCCTGTCCACTTACGGTGACCCCACGAATTTTCACAGGGCTTTCTTAGGTGAGGAACGCCCAGAGGTGGTTTTGCCAGTTCCTTCCACTGAAATATAAACTACAGCACCTATAATTCATTGGCAGTTTCCCATTCAAGTACTAACCAGAGTGCTTAGCTTCCAAGATCAGACGGGATCTCGTGCCTTTTGCAGTGGCGTCAAACTCAATTTAATTTTGGGCCGCATCAGCATTATGGTTGCCCTCAAAGGGCCGGTTGTATCTGTAAGACTATATAACTGCATCTCTGTGCCTCTTTCAGCCCCCCAGACCCTCTCTGTGCCTCTTTCTGCCTCCTTGCCCCTTCCTGTATCTGGTGAGCCTGATCCCCACATTGTGGGCCCCCGGCTGCTTGTATTCTGAAGAGGGGCCTAGCAGCCAGCACTTGCAATCTACTTCTACTTCTGACTGCTCCTCTGGCCAACTCTCGTGAGCCATGCGGAGTGTTGCTGTGGTAAGCTGCAGCAATGCTCTGACGGTGAGACTTGGACAGAGGAGCAGTCAGAAATAGATCGTGAGTGCTGGCTGCTGGGCCCCCCTTCAGAATACCAGCAGCCGGGGTCCACAATGTGGGGATTGGGTTTGCCAGGTGGGGGGAATGCTGCAGTTGCAGGAGAGATGTGAGGGCCACATGAAATGGCCTGGTGGGCTGGATTCAGCCAGCGACCTTTGTGTTTGACACATGTGCTTTGGGGTATTCAGGCTTAAAGTACAACATTACTTTTCCACATCTATAATAGCACCAGAAACCATATACCCCTCTTGCACTGTTGGATTGCAACCCCCAGCATTCCTCTCCCTTGGCTATGTGAACACAGTAAATACAAAAGTTCTAGGATGACGTTGTGTGCCTTCAAGTCATTCCCAATATATGGTGACCCCAAAGACAACATATTATAGGGTTTTCTTGGAAAGGTTTGTTGAGAGGGGGTTTACCTTCCTCTGAGGCTGAGAGAGTGTGACTTGTCTGAGGTCACTCCATGGGTTTCCACAGCCACGTGGGTCTTCGAACTCTGGTCTCCAGAGTTGTAGACCAGTGCTCAAACCACTACACCACACTTTCTGTAAAGGTGAACCATTTTTTCTGGCTTTCTTTGCACTGCTACAAATTTGAGGACTGAAGGAAAATTTCACAGAAGACAGAATTCTTGGGGAGGGAGAGAATGCCCTCATATTGCAGATGGTAGCTACACTCCTGCTCCACCCCCACAATCCTGTTAGGCTTTTTTTTCCCCATAAGTTTGAGAAAGTTCATTTTTTGGACCCTGACTCCTCCAGCTTCCCAGCCAGGCACCTTGCTGGCTCAGGATTCTGGGAATTAGGATGCCTCAAAGCAATTTTTCCAAGACATTTTCCCTTCAATTGCAGATCTCCCTTCATTTTATATCCTTATCTGTCACCCTTGTTGTCTTCTGTGATTGTGCTGGGAAATTAAAATACAAAACACCTCTTTAATAAAAAGCACAGAAGGGAAACAAAAACACATACAGCTTTAAGCAGATGAAACTGCCAATGGAATTTTATTTCAGCAATAAAAAAAAGTTTTTCTTCCTCTGGATGGAAACTCTCTTTGGATAAAACTAACTATTCCCCCACCCACCCCTCCTTAAAAGGACTGCAACCAACTGGTGTCCAGAACTGATAGCCATTCCCCCAAATTGGCACGAGGCTTGGAATGAAATGGGACGTGGAGAAGTACCCACAACTATCCATTGGAGATCAGATATGTCTTCTGAAAGCTGAAGACTTCCCCCCCAGACTACAGTGTCCAGGCTGCTCCACTGTCTAGGTAGGATTCTGGGATCTGGAATTCCAAAAAGGAGATGGCTGAGATCTTGCTTTGGGAGATGCATGCATATCACACAGGCCATTTCCACATTACACTTTTATAGTGCTACTATTCCACTTTCAACCTCCTGTGGAATGCTGGGGTTTGTGGTTTACTGAGGCCCCAGAGCTCTCCAACTGAGACTTCTAAATGCCCCTCCCTAAACTGCAAAGCCCAGGATTTCACAGGAGGTTGAAAGTGGAATAATAGCACTGTAACCGTGTAATGTGGAAATGGCCATAGTTACATTTCCTGCTGCTACTCCCCAAAACCTCACCTTGTGAGCAGCACAGCTCCCCCACCATAGCCATTTCCTTGTTATATATTTTCTTATAGCTGGACACACTACAGTGGACCCTTGGAGGTTTTTTTCAGGACTTTTGGAGGTTTTTTTCAGATGCCTGTCACAGCACCTAACAGTTGAGGGAGGGTGCTGCACTGCTGCAAGGTGAGTTTTTCTAGCGGGCATTTTGGCTGTTGAATGGTTGAAACAGAATTCTGGCTAACGCAATGCTCACAGAAGTGAGTTGTGATGGCATAAGTTCGACTTATCATAATTCACTAACAGGACTCCGGCCAATGTTTCCAAGCTGTAAACTGCAGAGAATCCACACTTCTAACTATCCATGGAATGCTAACAATGCACCTTCAAACAAACCAGCCTTACAAACCAGTTCCAAGAAAAAGTATCGGCCAGAATTCTGTTGGTGAATTATGATGGCCATTATGACTCACTTTTTTGGTTGTCACAGAGGTCGGAACTTCATCTGCAGGGACCCCCGAAGGTCTCTGCATATACTGGCTGCAGTGTATAGGAAAAGAACTGGACACATCTCGTCTGAACCCCCGGCTCTCTGAAAACATGGCAGTGACCACATGGCAGTGACTACATGTTTTGCTTGAAAGCTGAGCTTTAGTGGGTGGCAGTGGGTGACATATCTACTGGTGTGAAAGTTCCCAGTGGGTGTTGTTTGGGGACTGTAGTTCAACCTTTTGGCCACTAGCCTGTGGGTTTCCACAGGGGTCAATACTGTCCATCATTTTTAACATCTGTGTGAAACAGCTGGAATAAGTCATCTGGAACTTTGGAGTTGGGTGTCATCAGTGTGTTGACACCCAACATTATCTCCGTTATAACTGATGCAAAGGAGGCTCTGGTAGGACCGAATCAATGCGGCTTTCTGCACTACACTGTTATAGAGCTATTATTCCACTTTCAACGTCCTATGGAATCCTGGAGTTTGGAGTTTATGGGAGGGACCTTTAGAATCCTCAGCCAGAGAACTTTTTGGTCTCAGGGAACTACAAACCCCAGAATTCCACAGGGTGTTGAAAGTGGAATTATAGCAGTATAACAGTGTGGTGTGAAAATGCCCATTGTCCAGATGTAATAAAGGACTGGACACGAGTGAACAAACTGAGGCTTAATCCAGACAAAATGGAAGTGCTGCTGGTTGGTGGGAAAATCAACCTAGCACTGGCATTGCACCCTGTTCTGGATGGGATTGCACTCCCTCTGAGAGATCAGCTTTGTAGCTCAGGGGTGCTCTTCAACCCAGCACCGCCCCTAGAAAGCCAGGTTGTTGCGGTGGCCAGGGGCACTTCTGTCCAGCTTTCACCAGTATAGCAGATGTACCCTTTCTTGGAGAAGGTAGATCTGCCACAGTGGTTCATGCTTTAGTTACCTCCCAGTTAGACTACTGCAATGCATTCTACATGGGGCTGCCCTTGAAAACTGTTCAAAATCTGCAGCTATTGCAAAACGTAGCAGCCAGACTGCTGTCAGGTATGCATTTCAGAAACCTCTTAACACTGATCTCACGAGCACTGTGCTGGCTTCCAATTTTATTCTGAGCTCAATTTA